>VSMD01072513.1:0-118439 GCA_008750895.1 Mirza zaza | reverse complement strand
CCTTCCTTCCTTCCTTCCTTCCTTCCTTCCTTCCTTCCTTCCTTCCTTCCTTCTTGTCCCTCCTAACTCTTGAGTTACTCACCACTTTCTTACTACTATTGATTCAGATGTTTCTTCTGAGAAATTTGTATCCAAGATTATAAGTAGTGAATAATATCCCTTAAATGTAATGTAATTTTGAAAAATATAAGAAACAACACACATTAAAGCATTGTTTTCAGCTTTACTCAAATACTCAGGATCTCCTTTAATTATCTTAACATCCCTGGAAAGAAGGTAAAGATGTTATCATTTTTCTATTGTAGATGACTTAGAAATAGATGAAAGCTAACAAATTTCACATTTATCACATGGTGTTTCCACCAAGCTAAACCCTAAAACTTAGTGGCTTAAAAACACAATTTTTTTTCCTCATGATTCCACGGATGGATGGCGTGGTTTTGCAGGTTTCACCTGGGCTTGCTCAAGCAGCCACAGTCACCTGATGGATGAGAAAGGGTGGATGAAACAGCCCAGAAGACAAACCTCTCTCTCCCACTCTAGTTTTTAATCCTGGTCTTTTTCAAAGCATGGTGGTTTCAGCTTTTGAGAGACGGAAGAAACTGCAATGCAGTCACCTAATGTCACTTCCCCCATATTGAGTTGGTCAAAGCTAGTCACAGGACAGCCCAGTTGCAAGAGGTGAAAAAGTAGATTCCACATCTTGATGAGGAAAATGGCACAGTCACATGACAGAGAGGCTTGTATAAGAGGAATGGGAGCATATCACTATATTTTGCAATTTATCACAATTTACTGGTAAACTTGATAAATTTCTGGCTTCATGGCCACAAATTATTCACATTTCTTCTACATGCCAAGTATGCTCAACTCCACTGCAGAACCCGTAAACGTCTCATTCCGATTGCAACGTCAGGCTTAAAGGGTCCATATAACCAGGTTCAGGTTCTTCTACCCTAGGGGTAGAAAGAACATATTCTTAGATTAGGGTCAACTTTTGCCCTCTGAGAATAATTATTTTGTCCTTTGTTCTCTTCTGCTCTCGGTTCTGAGCTGTGGGCTTTCATCTGTGCCCACTAAGATGTAATTAGTTTTCTATGTGTGCAAGGAGGTAGCTTTGCTTCTTTTGAAATGTGGTGAACTAGTGGCCTCTCTTCATTTTGAATTCTGTTTTTTTTAACTCCAAGACAGTAAATCTCACACAAAACTTGTATGAGTTGAGTTTCTTATTAATCTGATTGAGGTTAACTCTATGCCTCAGAAGTCATATGCATAATTCCATGTGCAATAAACATAAGGTAAAAATAGCTACTTTGATTTTTCTTGTGAGGATAAAATGAGCAGTATATGCATAAAAGACATGATACTTGTCTGACATAAATATTCCCACTCTTTCTCATCATCATCATTATCATAAAAACAACAACAGCAGCAGTAACAATAGTAATAAGAGAAGCTCAGGCTTGGGGACAAAGATGGAAAAATTCTCAAAAATGGTCTAAGAGGGGGACTTCAGTTAAAAAATAGGAAAGAAGTTCATTTTCTAGGGCAGGGATATTGGGTAACAATGGAAAGAAAGTAAAAATGACTTACTGATAAGTCACCCAAGTTACTGAATTGGGCTTCTTGCATTCTGTTGGCTCAGGACATACTGTGCCTCAAAGCTGGTTCCCAAAGGAGCCTGTGAGAGTGAGTAATAGAAGGAAGAAATCAAGAGGGAGAAGCCAAGTGATGGAAGAATGGGCAGGAGAGAGTATTAGGGAGCCAGTCAAAGTATTACACTAAGAAGAAAGCCTTCTGTTGGTCAGTCTTGTTTGTGTGCTAGAACTTATTTCACCAGCGTGCTGTTGCATTTTTGTAACTATATGAGTTATTGAGTGAAACAGCAGATCCTTCTAATTTCCTTCCTCAATTCCATTCATTAAAGAGGTATCCTGGTTAGGAGATATCAACAAGAGTCTTTTATCCAACTAAGCAACCTGCCAACCTCTCTTTTTTGTTTTTAACTCTCACCTGAAGGAAGAGATTTCATTCCAAAAGTACACCTAGGCCCAGAGAGACAGTGGGTCAGTTCTCTCCAGATATGCAAATTTTATAGTAAATGCAGAAGGACCAGAAAAAAATCCCTTTTACAAAGTAATAGAGGGGTGTTTTTGTTTTTGTTGCCTGTTGCAGGACATGGGCTATTCATTGTCTGGAGTTATCATATGGTAGGTTGCCATCTCAGGGTCCATTTCTAACACCTTGTAGCCTGGATTACAAGACTGTGACTCCATGGCAGTTTTCTCACCTCAAATTTAGTGTATGTCTCAGAGCTTGTCAGTTTATACTCATCATACTAATTATACCTTTTATTATTTGAGTTATATTTTTTTGCAAAAAGCAAAAAAGAAATTCTTCCAAAAATTTAAAACCCAAAGATTAATTCCTCTATAAATACACCTTGATATAACTCTCTATCAAGTTTGAAAGATTTTCCCTATGGGCTTTCTTTCCTGTAGATTTTTACAATTGTTACCATGTGTGCTATGAAGTAGTTTGTGGGCATGTCTTAAACTTTTAAATGTAAATTTGTTCTTCTGTAAGTTCTCCCACTCCTTACCAACTTCTCTGTGCTTTGTTTTCTTAGCACTTGCATGCTTTATCATGTTTTTTTGGTAATTTCTTTCTTATCTGTCTTCTAATCACTACCATCCTTGCCACCACTGGTAGAAGGCAAAGAAACTTTTTTGTTGGGGGCTGATTCTGGTGTTATGCCTTATACTAATCATTCACTACAGCCTATAATATACGTGTGCTGCCTGACACAGTAGTAGTCAGCATTTTCTTCAGACACAGTTGCTGCCTTGTGACTCGATAAGAGGCCTGAGTTGTTGCACATAAGCAAATGCTCCCAAATCCCACATGCAGGGCCCCCATGGTAAAAGTCTAAAGGCCATAAAAACAAAAACAAAAAAAACTCTCCCAAGAACCGGCCCCCAATTAATAGTTAATAGTCAATAACAAGTAAGGCTCCCCATGTGAGAGGTGACCTAAAACAAACACCGTGGGGGCCAAAAAAAAGCCGCCGCCTAAAATTAAAACCAAAAAGCGCTTCAAATGGCTGCATTGTTTTATATTGCCTATCTCGGCCTTAGCTTTTGAGCTCTGTCCGGCACCTTAACTTTAATAACCGTTTTAAGGTCTGAGACCATAAAAAATTGTTCCCTTTTAAAACAACTCCAAAATTGACTAATATCACTGCTATACTCAAATGCTCACATACAAAAAGCTAACCTTGGGTCTAAAGGGTAGAAAAATAAAGTGACCAATACATTAGTCTCTCAAGTCATTGTCATGTCCATGTGTGTCTGTGTCATTATTTTATGTTCTATGTCATCCCCCATCCTATAATTAGGCCACATCATTTTGCCCCTAGTGTTCCATGAAGTCTAGGCTTCCCTTTAATGTTGTTATCCATTTTGTTGGAGATATTATTATTAGACGTATGTCACACACTTTGTTGTGTGCTTTACGCACAAATCTTATTTGATCCTTATAGCAAAAATTCAAGGCAGCTATCATACCTCCACTTCTTTACAAATGAAAAAAACCTCAGGCTCAGGGTAGGTAATTTGCTTTGTTTTTTAAATATCACCAGTGCTGAGAAATGCATCCACCACACAGAAGGTACTCAGCAAACATTTGTTAACGGAACGTGTGAATAAGGTAGAATATAGAAAGTTATATTTAGCCCCTCAGATTATAAAAAGAAGAGATTAATAGAAAGAGGATAGTGCTATTTATAAACATAGCCACATTTTGAGGGCAGTAAGATCTATTGTTGAAAAGTTCCCTTTGTTCAGCTGAGTGCCTTAATACCTTATTTGCTGTGTGCTATGTGAGCCCTTAACCATGATACTCAAATCTTCCTGGAAAGGAGAAGGGCAGAAAGGCTAGGTGAGTGCTGTGGTAAGACTCAGATCATGGAGCCAGTGTAATAACAGACTCAAGAAATCAGTAGCAAAAGGGAATTTTAGAATGTGAGCACCCTGGAAATCTTAATACCCTCTAAGGGATACTCTAGGGAAACTGGTCTAATTTCAGTCTTAATGAAGTGGAAGACAAGAGCTAAAATTAGTGTTACACATAGCTGCCAGAAAAGGGATATCCTCCTTTTTGAAAAACAAAAGACAAATACATATGAGTTGTGTATTCAGCAAGGTTTACAGGGGAAATGTATGCTTTTTTTAAAAAAAATTAAAATTAAAAACAACACTCAAATTTAGAATAAGAAACTGAAATAGCACCTATAGAATATTAAAGACAACTGTAATTCAAAAGGTGTATGTCTTTGTTCAGGTTGCTGTAACAAAATATTGTAAACTGGGTGGATTTATAAGCAACAGGAATTTATTTCTTACAAATTCTGAAGTCTGGGAAGGCCAAGATCAAGGCATTGGAAGATTTGGTACCTAGTAAAGGCCTGCTTTCTGTCTCGTAGATGGCACCTTCTTGCTGTATCATCATTTAGTGGAACATGCAAGGTTCTCTTGAGCATCTTTTATAAGTGCACTGATCCCATTCATGAAGGCTCTGCCATCATGACTTAATTACCTCCCAAAGTTCCCATTTCCTAATACTATCACCGTGGGGGTAAGGATTTTAACATATGAATTTTGGGGGGACACATTCAGATCATAGTAGTGTGTTAATGAAGACACAGAATTAGGAAAGGCATAGAGAAATAAATTATCCATTTTAATTGATAATTATCCTCTTCTTCAGATGCTATATAGTTTCCTTTTAAAATCTTGGTCAAAGTGTGGATTGAGACAAAGTTAAAACAAGACAAAAGTAATAATAACAATTTATAGAAGCCAACAGCCTTGTGATGTCCATGCTCTTAGGAAAGAAACTTAGGGATGAAGCAGCCAGCTATCTCCCAGGACATTTATCAAGATAGTTAACAGGGATGTCGGGCATGTGAGAGGGCAGAGGAGGGGATGGGTATATTCACACCTAATGGGTGTGGTGTGTACCATCTGGGGGATGGACACCCTTGAAGCTCTGAGTTGGGTGGGGCAAAGGCAATATATGTAACCTAAACATTTGTACTCCTATAATATGCTGAAATTAAAAAAAATTAAAATTTAAAAAAATGATGGTGAACAGGGGAACATCCTGTCAGTCCTGGCTGCCAGTCACTTGGATTTACAATTTTCTACATGCCTGGCATGTTTTAAGGACTAATAAATGGTAACAATTTTTAGTGATATAACTTCTCTGCCTTGTGAACTCCTCTTCAACTTCAGATAGAAAACAATCTATGTGAAACATTCTCAACTTCCCTCTCTCTCTGGCAGGAATAATTTCCACCTTCTATTGGGCATCCATAGTGTCTGTTACACATCTCTCTTTTAGCTCTAATCATTGTCCATCTTGAGTCTTATTTGTCTTTGTTGGACTGTGTAATCCTTTAATGCCAGGCATACATTTATTGATCTATGCCATGTGTTTTCACCAATATATGTAGTTGGTTAATAAATGAAAAAGAAAAAGAAACAACGAATGGATGAATTGAAGAATGAGGTTGTAGGGGGTGGTAGGGAAGTAAGTGATAGGTCCTGTATTAACTCTAGTTTACTGAAACTGGGTGTGTAGCTTGCACCTGTAATCATTTGAGCCCACAAGTTTGAAACAAACCAGGGAAACATAGACGAAAAAAAAAAATCAAGAAAAGAAAAGTGATAAGAGGTGTTAAAGTGGCCGTACTTATAGCCAAAATTTATTGAATGCCTCCATGCTCGACCTCTGATAAGCACTTTGAGTGCATTATTATCATCCTTACAGTAGTCTTTCCAAGTAGTGGGTAATATTAGCCCCATTTCACATTCAACTTGGTAGTAACCATGAAAGGTATTTATTATTATCCCAATTTTGCAGATGAGTAAGTGGAGTAAAGATCATAGATCATTGTAAAGATCATAGACTTGCCCAAAGTCACATAGCTATTAACTGATAGAAGTAGGATTTTAACCCAAGTCAATCCAGCCACAAAGGTATAGTTAGTTATAAAATTAGGACCATGACCTGGAGTCTTCAGAAATGAATCCAGTATTTAATTTTCACTCTATAACAAGGCACTTGATTTCAAAGATAATTATGTGTAGACAAATCAAGTATTCATATACATTGTGGAATTTGAGAGAAAAGTAAACACCTATCTTGTTCATTATCTCTCTCAACAATTTGCCAATGTATCTGTAACTCTCAGCATCATGGAAGGTGGCATTTCCCAAAGTCGGTTCTGTGGGCTGTTAACAGGTATTCTGTGTTCAAATACTTCAGGAAATGTGGGGTTAAATACAGTTTGATTTATTTTTTTGAGTATCTTGTATAGGATTCCTTTGATATACCAATGTATATGTAAAACTACAACAAGTGGTTAGTATATTGAGCAATTTCAAATTGAGATCCCGACTCCAACCCCTCCATTTTTCCCCAAAGTATCACAAGAGAGTTTTGTTTCTTAAGACGTACTTTTGAAAAGTGCTTGTTTAAAGCACTGTGCCTCTGGAAATCTCCACCAAAAATGTCAACATATTAGCTGGGATATTTTGCACACAGACCTATGAGCTTTCACTATCAGGCTGTGGCAGGAAAGGGCTATTTTCTGCAAAGCAGTCTTGCTTAAGTGGAAATCGAACTGCTTAAGAACCAGTAGATCACCATCTGAGTTCTGCCCCATAAGAGGCTGTGTGAATGTGTTCAAGTTATTTTTCCTCTACTAACTTTAGTTTCCTCTTCAATAAAGTGGACATAGCAAGTAATACTTCATGTGAATGTTGTGACTAAATGAGAACAACTATAATAAAGCTATTAAAAAAGCAACATTTATTTTTTTCCTGCTACTGTGAGGCACAAGTTTAATTGCTTCATATGGTATCTTTTTTAAGCCTTGTAGCAATCATGAAAGAGAGCTATTATCCTCATTTTGTAGATAAACAGACTACAACTTAGTGTTACATAGGGTTTTCAAGATCATATACCTAGAAGGTGGAGGAACCTAGTTTCAAATCCAATCCATTTGATGCTTTTACCTATGGGTCACTAACTTCAAATTCCAAATGCAATTATTACTATGATCAATAATATTAATGAGGATAGCAAACCTTTTTTGATACTTTCTTTGTTCTAGGCATCATTCTAAATAAATGATGTGTTTTAATCACAATAATTTTATTTATGCAAATTTTCTTTGTATATTTTATATGCTGTGCAATTGCAGCTTTTTATTATTGCTATCATGAATAATGTATAAATATTTATGTATTTTCTTAATTTAATTCTATTTTCTTCAAAATTTTTATTTAACAATGTTATAGAATATTAAAGTTTAATGAGATGTTAGAGGTTATTTAATCTTATTACTCTTCTTGAAACTATCCTTCAATTTTCTAAACCACTATGGGCATGGATGGTGCTTGGATTGGATTGTTTGTGATTCTGGATTTTACCTTGGTCAAACTATTTGTGAAGCATAGCTCTCACTGACATTCATTTCAAAAGATACATGGAGCTACAGTTACCAGATACTACCAAAAATGCTAGATCATAAGTTTTACCTGAAATAAGATAGGCACCCCTTTTGTGCTTATTTACCCAGGAATTTAACAGGTCTCACCACTCTTGGTGGGCCAGTCCTTGGTAGCAAAAACACAATTATAAAGCTTAGGGACAGGCCAGGTGCAGTGGCTCAGGCCTGTAATCCTAGCACTCTGGAAGGCTGAGGTGGGCAGATTGTTTGAGCTCAGGAGTTCAAGACCAGCCTGAGCAAGAGTAAGGCCACATCTCTACTAAAAATAGAAAAGAAATTAATTGGCTAACTAATATATATAGAAACAAGTAGCCGGGCATGGTGGTGTATGCCTGTAGTCCTAGCTACTCAAAGGGCTGAGACAGGAGGTCACTTGAGCCCAGGAGTTTGAGGTTGCTGTGAGCTAGGCTGATGCCATGGCACTCTAGCTGGGGCAACAGAGTGAGACTCTGTCTCAAAAAAACAAAAACAAAAACAAAAAAAACCTTAGGGACAGGTTTTTGGCACAATAGAAAGGACATGTTGTCAGGAAGACTGGATTTGAAGCCACGCTCTGCCAATGGCTTCTTTTGTGACCTTGTCTTTAATGAAACAGTTATTCATTCATGCCATATGTATTTACTGAGCAGCTACCAGGTATCAGGCACTGTGCTACACAATGAGGATAAAAAGAACAGAAATTAAAACAGCCCCTCGTCCTGGGAGAGCTGGCCTTGTGACCCTGCTTTGTGACACACAGCACCCATAGACAAATGTGTCTGGCACATGGCAGAAGCTCAATATTCTGTATTTTCTTCTCAATTTCTTGGGACAATAACTTCACTTTTCTAATTGTCTATGTCTTCATCTAGGAAATGGAAATGAGGAAATGACATCATGTGGGTAGGAGCATATTGGAGAGGATGATTTCCAAGATTTCTTCTTGTTTCAAACTTTACAGATTCATTAACTCCAGGATAATAACGGGACACAAATGCAACATTTAATGTGCTTATGGTAGGTGTAGTTCGGCACTAAAAAAGCAAGAAGTTGTTCTTTTTGTTTACTTTTGACTTCACTTTTATATTCTAGTACCATGAATTATATATTCAAGCAATATTCAATCCAGTTTACTAGCTTACCTTGTGAGGAATCTAGAGTTTGAGACTTGAATACAAAGTGAAATATCCCTGAAAATATTCTGTGGAGCTAATCTACTTTTCCCTGCTCCTTGCAGGTATCTGGCACTCAAGCTGTGCTCAGCCTTTATCAGAAATAAGAGGTGAATTTCATTCTCTGTCAATAAGCAATCTTACTTAAAAAGCATTTTCTTTCTCAGGGAGGACGAGTTTTTATACACAAACCCTATGAAGTTTTCCATATCTGGCTGCAATGGGACTGCAAGTCAGAGTTGGTATGAAAACTATATCTCTTTCCTTGAATATAATCAGAATTCAAGTGTCATCATCTGGATCAAGGCAAATAGGAGCTACTGCTTACTGCAGTCTTTTCTGTTATAGACCATTATAAATAATCAGGTTTTAAGTGGTTGAATATATTTTGTTTCATATGTTTCCTGCCATATTTTAAGGGGCTGGTTATCTATCATTTCTCAGAGAAAATTGTCTGCCCAAAATGTTTTGAGGCAAATTTAAATTCTGGTGGCAGAATTGTCTCCTGTGAAAGCTAGTAATTCAACTTCTATAATTGGAAAGAACTTTATGAGATGTTGGTCAATGAATCCTGCTTTTATTAATTTCTAGATCTGAAAGGCTTTGCTAATAGCTTATTTGAAATGTTGAAGCAATGATGCCATAAATGTCATATCTAAAGAATAGTATTAGTATCTTATATTGGCGTATCTAAAGTTTTTAATTCAGAATAACTTTTACAACAACCCTATGGAATAGTGAAACATTATTGCCATTCCTCTGATTTAAAAAAGAAGTTACAAATAAAAGGGTAAGTAGAAATCAAATTCAATTTCTACACTTTACAGAGCTCACATCGCAGGTTAAAGGAAATGTCTACTTTTAACTCTTACCACAGTTTATAATTATTTAATATCATCTCTCCCTAGATCATAAGCTGCTAAAGGTGAAGATCTTTTTTATGTCTTTATATAAATGGAACCTAGTACAATAATTGGTAGCTCGTTGTTGCTCTAATGAATGTTGAATCTCATCTTAACAGATGGATAATTGTGGCTTGGTTGAATAAAGTTTGGTTTGACTTGAACAGGTACAGGATTGTCATGCATACAAAATCGTTTGAAAAATATGGATTAAGGCAAAAGATCGAGGCAACATTGCTGTTACCTCTAGAACTTTGTTCCAACAGCTCATTTGTTATTTGATCCAAGGACCCATACCCATCTTTCATCAATTTATTCACTCCCTTATTTTTTCATTTGTTAATTCATACATAATGTATTCACTGGGTGCCTATTATTTGACATATACCTTATAAGAGCTTGAATAAGCTCTTACTTTTTCTGTTCTGCTTAGGCTTGTTTTTCTTCATTGATATCCTGGTTTATTATCTTAGCCTGTACCTGAACTTTGAATGATAAGTGAATTTTAGAACTTCTAATAGCCTTTTTAGTTCTTGCTGTAAAATAGAAATTATGATTCATGCACTTGTTCTTTAGGGTGAGAGATGACTAAGGAGCAATTATTTTGAGATAAATGTTTTGATGACAGACAAGTGGAAAGCAGAATGAGTTCATGATAGATAACCTCATTTCTAAGAGAAAGAAATGATTTGTGGAGATGAGTGATCCGGTATTGGTCCTCTGCCTTTGTCAAGGTCCCAAGACTGTTCTTCATCTTTCCTCTGCCTTTTCCTTAGGATATCCCATTTATGTCTCTTTCCCTTAGTAGGCAGTAACTCTTCTCAAATTGTTTTCTCCCTAACACTTATTTACTGGTCTCTGCAACTCCAGTCTGTCCCTACTCTGCCTAAAACAGTAGAACTCCAAGTATAGCCATAACCCTGAACTATGCCTGTTCACAGTCATTCAGTTGCTCCCATTGTCCACACCTATTAACTAGTCAGGCATTCAATGCCTTCTATTCTCAGGACACTCTTTACTTAAGAAAAAGTATTTCCAATGACTTTCTTCGCATCTATCTCAAATTAAACTGATCACTTGTCATTTCACATTCTATATCCTTCCCTAGGGGGAGGGTTCTGTGTCTACGTTCTACCCAATCTCAAAGACTCAGTTAATATTTCATCTCCTTCATTCAATCAGTCTTGATCTCCCAAACTAGAGGTATATTTTTTTCTGTCTTTGAATTCTAAACTCCAAAGTACTTTATCTGCAACTGTCTTATGACACTTACATATTTTGATAAAACATAATGATGCATATGGAATATGATAAAAATTCTAATCAAGGTATACGAGTTTATTTCAACTTCTAGACTGAATTTTCTTTTATGGTGAGGTAAATGTCTGATTCCTTGTTATATTTACTATACTTACAGTTTACATTCAGGGTAGGCATTATTTGTTCAATGAATAAATGAAATATTGAGTGAATGAATGAATGAGGTATCTATAGAGGGCTATCTAGATGTTTTCTTTCTGCCCCATCTTCCTTCAAGCTAGAATCAGTGTATAGCATAGCACTACTTTTAATGAAATGATCAGATTGTTGGCTTTTCCAAATATTCAAATATGGCTAAGAATCAGAAATTAAGTGAAAAATTTCCCTGAGCAGCAAGGAAATTTGCTGTCACAAAGCTTATTTAAGTTGGTGCATACCCTCAAGCTAGCTGGAGCTTATTTGGTTAGTATTAGATGTTAACTTGGGTTACTGCTTTGATGAGCTTAGTTATTTAGTTGCCATAGAAACTAATAGCAATAAGAAGGGGCCATGAGGGAGAAGGGAGAATGAAAGCAAATAGTGTGACTTATCTTATTAGCCTGGAGATCATTGCTGTTGTGCTGTTACGGTTCTGAGAAATAATTCAGTAATTTTTTATCAAATACTATTTGTCAGGGAGTTGAATTTTACAAACATTTCCATCAAAAATGGTTCTAAAAAGTTAAGTTTGCTATTTAAAGTGATCAGCTTCAGTTATTTGGGCATGACAATTGTAAGAATATCTCACTGAAAAGCACCTTGCCATCTTCAGATTACTTTACTGTAAAAACTATAAATGGTAAATATTATTATTTCCAACTTAATAAAGTGAGAAGAGAGGCTCAAAGAGATTACATACCTTGGTTAAAAAGTCATAAACTAGTAAGTGATATAGCCAAGATTCAAGTATATAAATTCTGTACTCCAAATTATTTCTATTTTCTCTATATTATAACAGCACTTATATTCAATATTTCATCCCTTACTGCTACCGAAAGAAATGATATAATTCTCTTCTGGGTCAGTGAATCTGCAAAGTAACAAGCTGGCTGGAAACTATCAAGTGTGATTATTTCAAAGGCCACTTAAATCTTAGGATTACTTAAGGAAGTCACATGCCATAGTCCAGAACTGTATTCTGAAATCTATTGTCTTCAAGTCCGTGAGTTAATTTCAGATGTCTATATAGTACTCTGGACATTGTCCAACTTCTAGTATATGTATCTCTTTGCCTAAGGGCTTTTTCCAGAAAGTGGCTCTGCCATAGACAGTAGGCTAGAAATTCTGGGTAATGAGTACCCTCACTCAATTCTTGAAGCAAGTGAGTGTATAGATGTACCAACTCACTCAATCTTTAAATGATATGTCACCATCTCCTGGGGATTCCCTGCTGAATTAAGATTCAGTCACCTAGCATGGTGGCTGATTTATCTTAACTTGTGTTTGCTGTTTTTCCTCCTCATATCACTTTTCTGTTTCCTTGCAGATGATTTCTACATCTTCCACACAAACCTCTTGCACTCAAATCCTTCTCTTGGCATACTTTTAGGGAAACCCACAAGAAGACAAACTTATCTGGAACAATTACTGTGCTTAAATTACCTCATTTCATGTATTAACTTGTAATAATAATAAGTAATACTATGACAATCACTGATACTTTTGAGGCTTATTGTGTGACAGCCACAATTTGAAGGGTTTTAATAGTTTTTCTTATTTAATTATCGCAGCAACGCTATGAAGTAGAAACTGGTATTATCCCAATTCCCAGGATTAGAAATTGAGTTTGGGGGAAGATAAGCAACTTGGCTAAGATCACTCAGCTTGGCAATGATGCAGCCAGGAGTCAAATCTAGACCTTCTTATACTAAAGCCTAGTTCTTAATCCTGCAGAAAATTTAATTGTTTCATGCTCATGTGAACTTAATGAAAGAAGAAATGCATAGATAGAGAACATGTATTTTCTTTATCCTCAAGGGGTTACACTGTGGTGTAATAATAAGTCATGAATTTTAGAGAAGGAGTATAGTAAAATTTCAATAAAATTCAAAGAAAAACTTATCAGGTTTGATTGGGCACAGGGATTGGTGATGGGCAGAGCAAATCCAAGAAGGAGTGGTGGGTGCACAGAGATGGGTTTCTTCTTTGGGCAGTGCACAGAGATGGGTTTCTTCTCTGAGACACCCACCTGCAACTACCCAAACTCTCTACTACCCTGAGCCGTATCTTTCAGAGACCCAAGAAGCAGCAATTACTTTTAGTGTCAGTTTGAATGTGTAAATATTTAACTGAAATGATGAAGCTTGGAAAAGCATGGTTTCTCTGCCATTCCTTTCACTGTAAAAAATTTGTGATTAGAATAAATAATTGCTCTGAAAATAACTCTATCCCATTTGTTCAAACAATTAAGGCCATCGATGAAGTTAATTTATGAAAGAAATGACATAAATGTTGGCAAACTGTTCTGTTCATCTTGGCAGCCTTCATATTTTCTCATTCGCTCTTTTTTTTTAACCTTCCTTTCTGCCTCTATTATTGTTTATGCTGTCACTACTCAGTGTCTTTTGGGAACTGATGTTTTCTACAGCAAATGTTGGTTTTTTTCCATTCCCAAATTCACGTAAAAATCTATCTTATCTACTTGCTTCTAAGAACATGTTTGCTATCCTCTCTCTCCTAATTTGGTGATGACCATTTGATTTATCTTCTGGCTTTGATCTGTGACAGTCATTTTTTATTAAACATCCCTCATAATTCTTGCAATTTGGCATTGATATGGAATAATCAGAGTTGGGCGAGGACAATAGAAGCAAATAACTCTGATATATGTAAAGGAAAGAGAATAATTGCTACTTTAAAAGGTGACTGTATCTTAAACTGCTTGGCTAGGTGGAAGAAGAATTGTTATTAGGAAGAAGTTTGCCCTTTTGGTAGGACAAACTCCTCTCTGGGCTTGTTTGATTATGAAAAACAAAGTTTTCCATCTCAAATCCTATTCTCCACTGCCTTGATATATATGGGAGAGACGTAGATAAATGTAAGCAGGAATTATAAGCCTGCCAATGATTGCTAGTGAGGGGCAGACAGGGACTTGGGGGATCCTCAGACTTGAATAAGATGTAGGAGAAAGATTACAGTAGATAAAAAAGGTGTTGTTGCAAAATAGCAGTGAGTTAGGGCTAAGGTAAAAGGAATATGGTGAGAAAAACCTGATAGAACTTATCCAGAGAACTTACAGTCTAAGGTTCAATATTCAGTTTTTGCCTCTTCTGTAATCTGCTGAAACTCTTTTCTGTAATCCTTAAACATGAGTAGTGTTAGCAGTGTTTAGAGGACTAAAGAAAATAGGGCAATGTCCAGGGAGCAGGCCAAGGGATAAAAAGGAACTGGATCCACAGGTTGCCTGTAGGTGAGTGGAGTGATAGAAACTCAGAATAAAAACTCAGAGTGAAAGGTGGGCAAGTGAACTTATTTGTGCCCCCACCACACATATAACCTGCACAAAGAATCATTTCTTCACATCTCAGCAAAAGTGTAGGTTTATAAACACAAACCTAGTCCTATTGTCCCTTCTGGGACTTTCATGAAAAACTCTTTACAATAATTTCCATGTCCCTTTATGGTCCTACTTATCTCTTCAGCCTCATCTTGCGACAGACTTGCCCTCAGCCTTTGTCCTTCATCTACACTGGCATCTGTTCTTTCCTTCCAATTTGCCACATTCTCCTCTGCACATGCTGTCCCGTCTGCCTGAAACCTGTTCCCTACCTTCTGGGAAAAGTTGACTCCTGCTTATACTTTAGATCTTAACTCAAGTGTCCTTTGTTCAGGAAGCTGCACTTGCCCTCCCTGAACACTCTGTCTCCCAAAGCTCTGCGCACCTCTCCTTTAGTACATCTGCAGCACTTGTGATCTCACAGTGGTGTGTGTGACCCTTTAATTAATGCTCATCTCCCCTACTAGTCACAGAGCTCCCTCCACTCAATCAATGAGTATATTAAGCTTGGATGAGAGTTTCTTCCATAGGGCCTGGTCCAGTGCTGAAGTGCTGATCATATCACAGGCACTCAGAAAACATTTGTTGTTAGGAAGGGGAATGGAGAAAGAAGGAGAGAAGGAAAGAAGGAAGGAAGGTGGGAGGAGGATGATAAATAAATGCATTTATCAGAAGCCTCAAGAGTCTTCTCTAAAAATACATTCTGGTGAACTTAGTTTTTCTATCTGGTTCTGCTTGAAAGACAAGCATTTGGAAGACTCTGGTTTCCTTCTGGTTTTCAGAATGGCTTAAGAGTCCTGTTTCCAACACTATAAAGCCACTGAAGACAAAGGAAGAATTACAAAAATTGCAAGTTAAGGAAACTCCTTACCTATTTACTTAGTTAAGCTTTGTCCGATGATGATGATGATGATGATGAAGGTAATGATCATGACAGTGATGATGATGGGTGTAGAAAATTCATTTCGATTACCCTTCTTAAACTCTTTGATATGTGTGTGTTTTTCTGTTTGTATATATGAAGAAGGGAGAACTTTCTCTCCAGCTGTAGTTCTCTAGCACCAAGCTAAGGACATTATGAAGATGAAGAAATTCTCTCTTGGTCAATCTGGTAGCTGCTTCTGCTTAGGAAAGAGAATGATTTGTCAAGAGCAAGGACAACAAGTGAACAATGATCTAATAATCCTACTTTGTTTTCCAAGTTTCATTTTGGCAAAACAAACTCTTCCTCTAGGGCTCTAGCTGACTCTGAAGGTATTTTTATCCCTAGGCACTATCTATGGAGTTGAAGCCTGAATTAGGATTGTTTTCCAGGTTAGAAATCCTAACCTGACTTCACCATTTTGTATTCATGTGACCTCGGGCAAGCTGTTTAACTTGTTTGAGCCTCAGTTTTCCCATCTTTAAAATGAGTATAATATGTCTATTTCAGGGGGCTGTAATGAGTTCTACATGAGATGATGCCTGGAAAACCAACTGCAGAATGAACACTTAAATGTTTGCTTCCCATCTCCTGTCAGGAATCCTATTTTTGAGGATGTTTTCTTCCTTTCTAGCTTCTGCCAGAAGTGAGTTGGTTCCACAATTATAATTCCACAGTGCAGGTGGGTTGCTTTTTTGTACTGTGAAAGATAGAGAAAAAGTAACATTAGTAATATTTCTTTAATAAACCCACCTAAGAGGGATCAAGTCCTAGGGCTGAGTTTTAGGAGAATATTCAAATACAAAGGGCTGAAGTTAGATATTAAATTCTTATGAGTACAAAGAAAGGATAACTCTGTGACCCAAGGCAACTGTTTGTGAATGGTCTTATGCAGCATCTCTGAGAGCAAATGCATCATTTAGGTTCCTGTCTGGGTAAGAAAAAGGGAACATAGCACTCCTCTGCCTTCTCCCTCCAGCCATAACTTCCTCTGGAAGCTTCCAGCGGGAGCTCACCAGTGCCTGTCAGAAGATGTAGAGAGAAGCTTTCTTCTTTTATCCATTTTTGCTCTTCTTCTAGGGTTATGACCAGCAGGCAAACACCTCTGAGATGGCCTTTCTCTTTTATTTGCCCTGCCTTGTCCAACCCATACGAAATGGACAAATACCACTTTGTGCCCATTTCATTTATACTTCTTCTTCTCTCATTCAGAAGCACACAATTCCCCAAATTGAATTTTAAATGAGACACTGTTCATTGACCATGGAGACAGTGAATATATGCATAAATGGAATCCAACCTCTTTTCTCAAATAATTTGTCTTCACTCTAGCCTGAAATTGTCTTTTAAAGTTGGATAACAGTCTTAGTCCTGACTTCAACTTGCTAGTTAGTCCACAGAGATTAAATAACTTAACGGTCAGTCAGAGAAGTTTATTTTATAAAAATAAAATGAGGAAGAGACATTATATCATTGCCCACTAGTGGTCAGGAGAGGAGTTGCTTAAGTTACATCTGGAATATTTGGGCAACTTCTTGGAAGTTACACATGAGACCTCTGCAAAATGCTGTCACACTTCATTCTCTACTCTAAGAACCTGTTAGGTTAGTGACTATTACTACCCCCATCTATTTCACAGATTAGTTCTGAATGGACTTAAAGGAAATAAAGAAGTGAGAGAAATAATTTGAGTGAGAGTTGCCTTTTTTTGGAGCCCAGGCTTCTAACTAACCATTATATTACAATGTGAGGCAGCATTTCTTAAAAGTATTCATTTGTGGAGACATAGATAAAATGATAGCTAACAATACCAGGCGATTTGGGATGAATGTGAAACAAACAGAGCAGTCCACAAACGCTTAAGGCATCTCTTGACAAGGATCTGTTCAGATGGCAGCCTATGGCACCAGATCCTGGAGCCTTGTCTGAAGGACACTAGGCTAATGCAAGCCTGTCACCTTTTTTCAATTTGCCATACCCATGAAGGCAGATGAAGCTATAGACCAAATAGAAATTTTGAATTCCACTCATATTTTTGTCCCAGTGTCAGAGTGTTCCATTCACTCTATTTAGTGAAAAGAGTTCCTTAATATGGAAGCTGCCAGGATTTGTCTTATAGAAGTCTGTTGTCATTAGGGAAAGTTTTATGATGGCATATTTGGAACTTCATGAGAAGACTTCAGTTGTTTCTGCTTCCACTTTTAAATTTGCATTCTTTATTCATTTATTCATTCATCTTGTGTCTCTTTGTTGATTGCTGACTATATCCAGGCACTATATATGGTGAGCCCCTTCACTTAGTCTGCTTGTTCTGGCACCATTTATTCTGCAGTGGACTCTAAAACCTTCTGAAATGAGCCATGGTGGCCACCACTAACTCTCTCCACATTATGCAAAAAAGTCAACACTGTGATGCAAAAATAGATCAGTTACTTAAGCTTCTTAGTGTTCACATCTGTAAAGTAGATGCAAGTAGGAATGAGTGGATTTGACTAGATGAATTACCAGATATCTTCCAGATCTAACGTTCTTTGATTCAATAGCTTTGGTCTCAGCTACACTCAGCAAAGTAATCATGTGAATTCTCTCAGGTTTGAGGGCCTTGGAATTTTTATTTATAAAGTAAAGAATTTAGATGCATTTTTTTTTTCCAGCTCTGAAGTTCTATGATTTAACCAAGTTGCCACTCCACTTTGTTGCAATGCACCTCTATCAGGGAGAAAAGAATGATTGCATCTCCAAAATCTCCACTGATTTTGAGAAAGTCATACTTTCTCTCAATGGAGGATATAGTAGCTTGAGCAGAAGACAGTGTTTCATGAGAGAGACAGTATGAGGGGAGGGACTAAGGAGCATGAGTCCCAGCTGCAGACTGTCTGGGACTGAACCATGACTTATTCCTTGCTGTGTGCCCTCAGGCAAGTTATTTAACCTCAGTTTCTCCATTGGACAATGAAGCTGATAGCAAGATTTACAGGGAGGGGATGACAACTAGAGGCAAGAATACTTGTGGCTCACTTGGAGCAGAGCCCCCATCATAGGGCACAGTCAATAGTTAATAGCTCTTTCTTTGTCAAGCAAGAAAGTGATTGGGTAACTATTGTCTCCAACTTTGGTAGCCTGTGAAAACAAGAGGGACCTGATAGTTGGGGCATCGCTGGGTGAAAGTAGAGGGAGCTGGAGGGCTTCTGGAGGAGATCAGGAAAGGGCTTTGGCTGTGGCTTCTGGTTCAAGCCAGTGGGAAGAATAATTGTGTGTGAGCCTATTTCCAGAATAGAGAGACACTTCTTTTGTCTTCCTTTGTGTATTTATTTGAGCAGCTCAACAGTTGCTTCCCTCTTTGTGCCATCTTCTCCCTCCTCTGTCATCTGTCTGTCTTTTCATTCCTCCTTCCCATCATTTCCTCTTGTTTCTCCACTCTCTTCTTTCCTCCCTTTGATGTAAACACTAGCCTGGGAGAGGGAAAGCACCTCAGCATGGTGGTGGGCATGAGAGTATGTGGAAGAGGAATGCCAGGCAAAGGTAGAGTCTATTTTGGCCTTTTTTCCCTTTCAACTTCAAGCTATGCTTCTCTGATGGCTGGGGAAAGGCCAAACAGGCCTGTGACTTATCGATCAAGAATGTAAGAAAAACCATGTTGGCAGGAGGATGGCTGCACTGCATGCACGTGAGCCTGGCTCATCGTAGAAGGCCTGGGGAGGGAAACACAGGCTATTCCAGTGGAAGCTGCAGAGCAGTTTTAAGCTTTGGACTGTTCAGAAGGCAGGAAATCACTGTGTGGTGGATGGTGGTCTTGGGCCTGACATCCCACCTCCTCCTGTTCTATGGGGGCATCAAATGGAGCACCTGGCTAGGATGGAGAAGGGGATCTTCAGAGCAGGAGTGCAGCAGGCTTTCTGGGAGAGCTCAGAGGCTCACCTGTCAAGAGGTGAACTGACACTCTCAAGCTTTGCTCTGCTTGTTGTGGTTTCCAGTGAAAAACACAAGATGCAGTTTTGTCAACTAATCTCAAATATTACTCTCAGTCAATACTCAGGTTCATACTGACATTAAAATAAGCACTTCTATTGTGTATTGGGAATAGCTATTTAACTGGATGGCTGTTCCTGGTGATAGGGGCAGAAATAGGCAGTGTGCTCATTGTGTTCCTCTCTTCCTATTTCCTCATGCTGTACATCACCTCTTTGATTCTCAAAACAACCATTCATTAGCAGAGCTTGGAATGACAGGAGGACACACACATACCCACGCAAATACACAGACGCAATCTGACATAACTGCATCCAAAGGGAAACAGACTTCACAATTTCATAGATGTCAGAAGAGACCTTATGCATCCTCCACAATTTCTTAGTCAAAGCAGGAAGTTTTCTACAATAACCTGGGTGAGTTTTCTACACCAACACAGCCTTTCTCTAAATGTTTCTCTTAGCAGGAATCTCACTACTTCTAGTGGAAGCCCATCTATTGCTGGTAGCTCTGGGAGCATTCCACTATACCCCTGGGCCTCTTCATTTCTGCATGTCCCAGACATAATGGTGATGGGAGAAATCAACCTTTTAATACTTTATCACTACAAATCCAGCTCCATTGAATTCCTGGCTGTCTAATTCTTACTTTTCTGCAATGCCAACACTGTTACCATCATTGTCTCCAACTTCAGTTTGGAGGGACGAGTTCCAGAAGAATAGTTGCACCTTAAGTATGACTGTTGCCTTCCTTATAGCTATGTTCCCCTGAATTCCACAATTCTTCCTGTGCCAATTAAACATGTTTTTCCTCCATAATCATTCTTTAGCCCTCAAAAGATACTTTGTTTGTTCTGCTGTGTAACTCTATGGGAATTTATACTAGGTTTCCAGGAAGAGGACTGGAGGTATTCTGGTGAAAGTGACATCTCAGGTTGGGTGCTCAGGTTCTGTTACAGTATCACAACTGTGAGTCAAAATAAGACACATCTTCCCCAATCTGCCCACCCCGAATGATCCAGCCTCACCTTCTCAGGGCTCCTCTTCTTCATAGGCCTTGGTAAGTTTTCATCTCTTCTTCTTTAGCCAAGGGTCTTTTAGTCAAAAGTACCCTATATATCCATTCATTCCTGGGTCTTTTAAATGGTCTTACTCTATACATACAGTTAGGAAAAAAAATCCTTAGCTGTAGGAGTTAGCATATGAGAGTAATTTGTCTAATTCTTTCATTCTGACCTTGATCTCCTCCTAACTTTCCAACTCTCTTCTGGTTCTCTTGCCTAGAAGATACTCTGTGTGTGTGTTTCTAACACTGTCCCTCAGATAAAAGCCTGAGACTGACCTACCTAACTATACCAGAGAAGAGTGGAAGACAAACTTTCTTCCACAGATAAGAGAGATAAGAGCTAGGCTAACCTATCTTTGAGGACTCTGGTGATCTATTAATAGATCAGGCCATCTTTTTTCCCAGGGGGAAAAATGGGCTCAGACCTAACCTCCAATCTCAGAGTTCCCTTCATTATTTCTTCACTGTCAATAAAAACATAGATTAGGCCTAAAATAGACTTTCTCCATAATATGAAGGTAAAACTCATCTCCCAGAAATATCCATTGGTTTCAGTTCTGCCTTACTGAATAACACACACATGCCATCCCTCAGGTATTAAGGTATTTGGCCAAGGATAAGAGCCAAAGCAAATTCAGCTCAAGCCTAAATTGATTCTTGTTTGGCTTAATGAGTGCAATAGCAGTTCATCATACACTGTAGTCCTCAATTGGAATTTAAATATAATGCAAAGAGCATTAAACGGTTTCATATTCAAAGGAAGATATATTTCCATTGCATTGGTTGTTAGCAGGTTCATCTCTGGCACAGACATTTAAAGCTGCCTGAATTTCATGTTTTCCCTGCCCCGCATTTTTGGACCTCCTTTGCAGTGTGCAGAGGCCAAGTGACTACTTCCAGGCAAGGGGCTATAAGTCTGAATAATATATACCACTTCTAGACTAATGCATTAAGGGTTTGTATGGAAACTCTCTGGATACCAAGAGAGTTTCAGAGCCCAGTTTCTCCAGAGTCACGTAACTTGCAGGAGACTTTGTAAGAGCAAGAAATAAATCTTTGTTGTATTACAACACTGAAATTTGAGACTGGATTTTTGGCACAGCACAGCCTAGTTCTCCATGACTGGTACAGTACCTTTGTTTGTAACACTGCTTAATAAAAATGTCTATTTGGCCTGTGTAATTGAAGTCCAGTTCTCTGGAGCCCCGCAGCATGCTTGTTAGATAGGAACCTCAAACCCCAAAAAATCCTCTCTGCAAAAGAAAAGCAGAATGAGGGGCAATATGTGGGCGGTTCTTTAGGTTTATGGAGAACCAGTGAATACCCAGGGGCCTGAATTCAGAAGCCTCCTTTTCTGCCACTGGCCTTGCCATATACTCTGGTTTGTCTCTGGGCCCCTGTGACAAAAAGGCAAGTTTAGGGGAGAAACATCCTATCTTTAATTCCTGGGCACAAGTCGTGGACTGATGCCACTGGAAGTAATGAGAATGCTACCCACTTGATAAGGGATCTGGAATTGAAAATTTAACAGACACATTTCTCTGTAGAGACGTCCTGGCGGTAGCCAGGCTTCAGTTCTCAAGCCCTGTTTTGTTGCCTGTCTGAAACTTCTTTTGCATGAGAACAATGACACAACTACTGAATTTTCTACTCAGAGCTATTGATATTATCTTATAGGTGTCTTCTCCCCCCTCTTTTCTCCCCAGGAGGATTTAGCAGGCTGGCTTTCCAGCGATGCCATTAACGAGCCTTGGGTAGCATCTCTAGGGAGGGAAAGAAAACCAGTGTTTATTCAGTTCCTGCCACAGGTCACAAAATGTGCAAGTCACCTTTTTGCATGCCCTCTCCTTCCTTTCAGGAAGCATAGTGAGAACCAGAGAATACAGATCAGAAGGAGCAAAAACCTTTGGAATCTCAGAAACATTGGTTCAGAATCCCAGTTCTGTTTGGCTGGCTGTGTGACCCAGAACTATTCTTGTTGGACCTATTGCCGTAATTCTCCAAGGGCCTAATAATATCTCCACAAGTGGCTGTTGTCAGGAGGTACTTTCTGAAATTGCATGTCCCTGCCACATACTAGGGACTAAATAGCAATCTTTCCAACAAGCCTATGAGAAAGATCTTGCTATTTCATTTTGCAGATGAATTACGACTCAACAGATGTTAAATAACTTACCCCAAGTCACATAATGGCAGAGCTATCACATCCAGGCCCATTTGATTCAGATTTAAATGCTGCTGAGATGGCAGAGTTGAGTAGTTATGACAGAGGCCATATAGCTGCAAATCGAAAATATTTACTGTCTAGTCCTTTAAAGAAGTAGTTTAGCATATCATGAATTAAAGAATACAGAACCTTTGCATATTAAAGAATTCCGGTACATAAAAAGCATTCATCAAGGGCTCCATATTAGAAAGACAAATTTTGTGTGTGGCAGAGAGAAAATATTTTATATTTTAATTTGCTTTTGATATGAGGAACTATTCAACACATGTTGCAATTAACAAACATGTAGTTCAATTCCCTAACAGATCTGGTTAGGCTAGAGAAAGAGAGGAAACTTTATTTTATGGACTGACTGTTTTTCCCTGTGGGAATATGGCAATGGGAATGTTATCAGACAGCTTCATGAGCTGTCACAGTCCAGCTGTGATCCAGAGGGTACAATACCTCATCAACCCCAGGAGGCCTGAAAAACCGAGTTTGCTTGATCATCAAAGACTGGAACATTTTGAGCAGACACGTTGTGCTTTGCACAGTGTCGAAGGAGGTAGTAAATTCTAGGACTCTGAATTCTTTCTGGGTAACCACAAACAATTTGATGCTTTACTCCAAAAAGCAGAGCTTTCTATTTTGATTAAATCAGAATGGTTCTTCATTCCACAAAGTCCCATGGAGTATTTTACTTCCTCTGTCTTTAATGGCTGCTTAATAAAATCACACATTCAATTATTTAAAACAGCCAAGAACCAATAAGAGATTTGCTGACCCGGTGCTTAAAGCTTAAAAATCCAATTTGCCTTTCCTTCATTGCTAGCAGATCAGACCCAGGTTGAAGGTGACAAAAACTATTGGACATTTTAGAATCATTTTGAAGAGCTGGGAGAAATGGCTCACATCTCATCTCTACCTGAATAGAATGAGTTTCATTATTGATGTTATCACAATTGACATTTCCCCAGGTTTTCATCTATTCTATTCCCAGATTCATTGCATTTTTCAAATCATTAATGTACTAATGTACTGAGTTCTGTCAGTTTCCACTGTGATTTTTATCTATATAAGAATTTTCAGAAATGCTGTGGATTAACCCATTTGTAGCTGTAGCTGTTACACTAGCCTGGAAGGGCAGTCAGTGAGATTTGCCAGACTGTTTGCTTCTTTAAAGATGTGGAGCTTTCCTAAAACAATCAGATGCATTTCACATAAAGAAAATAGTTGCATAATTATTAAAGACACCTAGAGAGACTTTTCCAAGCAAAGGCTGAAGAATATGGAGTTGACAATTTTCTTCCATAATTCAATTTTATTCAATATTTAAAATAAAGTTAACCTTTTAATTGTATATAGAAGTATGCTGATTATTTGTAAGTTTCCTTGAATTTTAATTTTACCACCAAAGCAATATTTCTTTTGCATTCTTGTAAACATATAAATTTAAGGATTGTTCTATACCTTGATATATTTCTTTAATTTATTTTTCTAATTTTAAACTTCTTCTTATTTCAAAATATTAACGGGGCACAAATGCACTAACTTGAATAAATTCCTAACTTGAATATACTGTATAGTGTGGAAGTCAGGGCTTTCAGTGTGCCTGTCTCTAGGACAGTGTTCATTGTACCTGAGAGGTACAATGAAAGGTGAGTTTTTATCCTTCACCCCATCTCAACCTACCCCTTTTATGTTTCTAATGTCTTTTATGACTCTTTGTGCCTGTGTGTACCCATCATTTAGCTCCCATTTATTAGGGAGAAAATGTGGGGTTTGTTTTTCCATTTCTATATTTTACTTAGGATAACGGTCTCCAGTTCTATCCAAGTTGCCACAAAAGACATTATTTCATTCCTCTTTATGGCTGAGTAGCACTCCCTGATGTATATATACACCACATTTTCTTTATCCACTCATGAATTGATAGGCTCTTAGGTTGATTTCACATCTTTGCAATTGAGAATTTTGCTGCAATAAGCATTCCCATGCAAGTGTCTTTTTTATAAAATTATTTTTTTTCCTTTGAATAAATACCCAGTAGTGGGACTGATGGATCCAATGGTAGGTTTTCTTTTAGGTCTTTAAAAAATCTCCATGTTTTCCAAGGGGTTGTGCTAGTTTGCAATTAAATCAATAGTGTATAAGTGTTCCTTTTTCTCTGCATCCACACCATCATGTTGTTTTTTAGACTTTTTTTTTATTTTAGCATATTATGGGGGTACAATTGTTAAGGTTACTTATATTGCCCATGCCCCCGTACCCCCTCGAGTAAGAGCTTCAAGCATGTCCATCCCCAAAACGTTGCACATCTTACTCGTGGTTTTATGTACCCATTCTGACAGGGATAAGGTGATATCTCACTGTGGTTTTAATTTGCATTTTCCTAATGATTAGTGATTTTGAATATTTTTTTTCATATGTGTGCTGACCATTTGACTATATTCTTCTGAAAAAAATCTATACATGTCTTTTGCCGAATTTTTGATGGTGCTGTTTTTTTTTTTTTTTTTTTTTCTTCTTGCTGATTTGTTTGAATTGTTTGTAGATTCAGGATATTAGTCCATTGTCAGATGTATAGTTTGCAAATATTTTCTCCCATTCTGTAGGTTGTCTATTCACTCTGTTGATTATTCCCTTTGATGTGCAGAAGTTTTTTAATTTAATTAAACCCCATTTATTTATGTTTGTTGCTGCTGTATTTGCCTTTGAGGTCTTAGTTATAGATTCTTTGCCTAAGTCGATGTCTAGAAGAGGTCTTTACTGTATTTTCTTCGACAATTTTTTATGTTTTCATGCATTAAATTTAAGTCTTTAATCCATCTTGAATTTTTTTTGTGTGTTGGTGAGATATAGGGGTCTTGTTTCATTCTTCTGCATCTGACTATCCAGTTTTCCCAGTACCATTTATTGAATACGGCATCCTTTCCCAAGTGTATGTGTTTGTCTTCTTTGTTGAGGATCACCTGGTTATAGCTACATGGTTTTATTTCTGGGTTCAATATTCTGTTCCATTGGCCTATGTCTTTATGTTTATATCAATATCATGCTGTTTGGATTACTATAGCCTCGTAGTATAATCTGAAGGCAGGTAATGTGATGCCTACAGATTTGTTCTCCTTGCTTAATTAAGATTGTTTTGGCTATTTGGGATCTTTTCTGGTTTAAAATGAACTTTAGGATTATTTTTTTCTAGGTCTGTGAAATAAAACATTTGTATTTTGATGGGAATTATGCTGAATTTTAAGTCACTTTGGGAAATATGGACATTTTAATGATGTTGATTCTACCAGTCCATGAGCATGAGATATTTTTCCATTTTTTTGTGTGTCTACAATTTCTTTAATCAGCGTTTTGTCTTTATCCTTTTGTTTTGTTTCCTTTTGTTTTGTCTTTATCCTAGAGATCTTTCACTTCCTTGGTGAAGTATATTCCTAAGTATTTTATTTTATTTTTTTGTAGCTATTGTAAATGGTATTGAAACCTTGATTTGTCTCCCAAAGGGAGAAAAATAATAACAGCTTGACTGTTATTAGTATATAGAAATGCTACTGATTTATGTGCATTGATTTCATAAACTCAGTCTTTGGGGAATTTATTAGTTCATACAGTCTTCTGGTGGAGTCTTTAGGGTTTTCTAGATACAAGATCATACTGTCTGCCAATGGATAATTTTAACTCCTCTTTCCCAATTTAGATGCCCCTTATTTGTTTGTCTTCCCTGATTGCTCAAGTTAGGACTTCTAATACTATGTTGAATAGAAGTAGTGATGGTGGACACGTTCTTTTTGCTTCAGTTTATGAAGTGAATCACATTTATTGATTTGCATATGTTGAACTATCCTTGTATCCCTAGGATGAAACCCACTTGGTAATGGTGAATTTTCTTTTTCATGTGCTGTTGAATTTGGTTTGCTAATATCTTATTGAGGATTTTTTGTATCAATGTTCATAAGAGATGTTGGTCTGTAGTTTCCTTATTTTGTTGTGTCCTTTCCTGGCTTTGGTATCAAGGTGATATTGCCTTCATAGAGTGAATTAAGATTCTCTCCATCTCAGTATTTTGGAATAATTTCTGTAGAATAGGTAACATTTCTTCTTTGCAGATCTGGTAGAATTTCGCTATGACTCCATCTGATCCAGGGATTTTGTTGTTGGGATATTTTTATTCTTTTGGTACTCATTATTGGTCTGCTCAGGATTTTTATTTCTTCCTGATTCAGTCTTGGGGATTATGTGTGTGCAGGAATTGATTCATTTCTTCTAAGTTTTCTAGTTTGTGTGAGTAAAGGTTTTCATAATATTCACAGATGATATTTTTTATTTCTGTATTATCAGTTGTAATGTATCCTTTTTCATTTCTGATTGCGCTTATTTGAGTCCTTTCTCTTCTATTTCTTGTTAATCTGCCTAGTGATCTATTAATTTTGTTTATCTTTTCAAAGAACCAACTATTGATTTTGTTGATTCTTTGTGTTGCTTTGGGTTCCATTTCATTTAGTTCTGCTCTGAGCATTGTTATTTCTTTTCTTCCACTAGATTTGGATGTGTTTTGTTCTTCTTCTTTTTTTTTCTTTGAGATGTGACATCAAGTTGTTAATTTGTGATCTTTCTGCCTTTTTCATGTAAGCATTTAAGGTTATGAACTTTCCCCTTAGCACTGCTTTTACTGTCTCTCATAGATTTTTCAAAGCTTGTGTCCCCTTGGTCATTCAGTGCAAAGAATCTTTTCATTTCCATCTTAATTTCTTCATTGATCCCAGGGTGGTTCAGCTACAATTTGTTAAATTTCCATGATTTTATGTAGACCTTAAAGTTTCTCTTGGACTTGATTTCAGTTTTATTTCACAGTGGCCTGAGAAGATGCATGGTATGATTTAATTTTTTCTGAATTTGCTGAGACATGTTTTGAGGCCTAAGATATGATCAATCTTGGAAAATATCCCATGTGTTGATGAGAAGAATGCATATTCTGTAGTTTTTATGTAGATTGTTCTATAAATGTCTGTTAGGTCAATTTATTCTAGAGTCTTTTTTAAGTCCACTGTTTCTTTATTCATTTTCTGCTTCAGTGATCTGTCCAGTATGTCAGTGGGGGTGTTGAAGTACCCAGCTATTAAGATGCTACTGTTTATTTCTTTGCTTAGATTTTGTAGAACTTGTTTTATGAATCTGGGGGTTCCTGTGTTATATGTGTGTGTGTGTGTGTGTGTGTGTGTGTGTGTGTGTGTGTGTGTGTGTGTATATTTAGGATTATTATGTCTTCTTGCTGAATTACTTTCTTTATCATTATATAGTGACCATATTTGTCTTTTTTATCATCGTTGATTTAAAATCAATTTTATCATATGTAAGAATGGCTACATCTGCTTGCTTATAGTTTCCATTCATGTGAAATCTTTTTTTTCTACCCTTTACCTTTAGTCTGTGTGAATCTTTGTGAGGTAGATGGGTTTCTTGGATAAAGCATATAATTTGGTTATGATTTTTCACCTACTCAGCCAGTCTATGTCTTTTAAATGGAGTACTAAGATCATTCATGTTCAGTGTTAATATTGACATGTGAGATACTGTTCTTTTCATCATGTTGAATGATATCTTGTTATTTTGTTTACCCTTTTGTGCTACTCTTGAGCTTTAACTTTCATGTGTTCTTACACTAGTGAGTATCTATTGTTCTGTTCAATGCATAGTATACTTTTGAGCATTTCCTGTAGGGCAGGTCCAGTAGTGACAAATTCCCTTAGTGTTTTCTTATTTCTCCTTCATTTATGAAACTTAGTTTTGCAGCAAACAAAATTCTTGGCTTGAAGTCATTCTGTTTAAGAAAACTAAAAAATGGGTCCCCAGTTCTTTCTGGCTTGTAAGGTCTCTGCTGAGAAGTCAGTTGTTAGACTGATGGCTTTTCATTTGAAAGTTAGTTGTTGCTTTCACCTTGCAGCTTGAAGAGTTTTCTCCTTCCTTCCGATTTTGGCTGTGACTGTTTGTCTTAGAGATATCTTATTTGGTATGAATCTTTCTGGCACTCCATGATCATTTTGTATCTGCATATCTGAATCTCTGATGATACCAGGAAAGTTTTCCTCAATTGCCTCAAATAGATTTTCCATGCTTTTTGCTTTTTTCTTCTCCCTCATAAATGCCTATAATTCTTACACTGGTTCACTTTACATAGGCCCATATTTCTCTAAGTGGTTGTTCATTCTTCTTTATTCTTTTCTTCTGTATCTTTGAATAACTGGGCTGGCTCAAAAGCCTTGTTTTTAAGAGCTGAGTTTTTTTTCTGCTTGTTATTGAGGCTTTCTGCTATATTTTGAAATTCCTTAAATGACTCTTTCATTTCTTTAAGTTCTGTTTTATACTTTCCTATGTTGTCTATCTCTTTAGTGACTTTTTCATTTTTTCCATGCATGTCCTGATTTTTTTTTTTGGTGAAGTAGCTTCTTTGTGTTAGTTTTCAACTATCTCTTCACTCCCATTCATCATGTTTGCCATCCATATTAAGAATTTCATTTCTGACATCTTGACAGTTTCCTTTTGGTTGGGATCCATTGCTGTACTTCTGTTGTGATCTCTGCAGAGGTGTTGAACTAGCTTGTTTTTTAATCATTTTCCAGAGTTCTTTTGCCAGTTTCTTTTCATCTGAAACCTCTCAGCTCAAGGGAGTTAGGTTTGTAGTGTACCTATTATCCTTCGCTAGAAACTCTCTTACCTAGGGAGAAGAAGGAGAGGTCCATAAAAGTGCATTTGCTTCCTATTCCAGAAGATTGATCTGGCAGGAGAGGAGTGGATGCACTGACATCTTATAATGTAGCTGTTCTTTATTGTCCTGTTCACCTTGGTTGTTACAGTCTAAGCCAGTGCTGGTGGATCTTCCATGTGGAGTGGTTATTGGTCCCTGGGCCATGGCTAGAAGCCCAGGTAGGGGACAAAATGAGTCCCTCTCCATAGAGGCAGGTTTTGTGGGAGACTTCTCTGTCTGAGTCTCCCCATTGCAGAGGCAGTGGCTGCAGGGCAAGGCTACCTGTGTTGTGGCTGTGGCTGTCAGGGTTGTGGGTGTTCATTCTACCCATGTCCAAGTATAGTGGCAGCATGCAACAAGGGATGGCTCATAGCTAGCAGATCTGTGGCAGAACACTGAACCACAGGCATGGTGCCACATAATGCCATGGGGGCATATTCCCCTAGGCAGCATGTGGAGCAACATGGGCTGTACTGCCAGACAGCTGAGTCTGTCTCTCCATGCAGGTCCCACTGAGGCTGTTTACCATGGGACTTCTCATGTGGTGTCAGTGCCTGCTCTATTTGAATTCCCCAGTGGTATGGGGACACTCAGCTCCCAGTCACAATCTATGCAAGAGTATCTGTTCTCCCTGCTCCTTCCCACCCCAAGGGAAGCTCTCTCAAAGAAGTTCCATCCATAGGTGGGCATCTACTTGCAACTTTCAATACTTTCCTTATGAGCAGTTTGTGGGGGTTACTTCTAGTCTACTATCATGACCGCTCCCATTTATACCTAGATATAATTTGACTTTTTCTTAGCTGACACTTTTATTGAATCATTTCCCCTGATAGTAAAGAAAATTTGTTTCACTTAGATTCATTATATCTTAAGTTATGGTTCAACTAAACTCTGTTCCAGTAATGTGGATGGTGATAGTCATATGGTATATAATTCAAGTAGAATGTTGTATAGTTATTTTGTTACTTACACTTATTAATATTTTAAATTATCATGAAGTGTTGACAATGGCTTTTAAACTAATCAGCCTAAAGTTTAGTAGAATTATTGGATAGGAAAATTGCACTATTTCTCAATTTATGGAGAAAATAAGATACTGGCTTAGGACAAATGATTTATAAAGTAATTATACCTCTTACTAGTTGCATGACCATCACATTTCTTAGAAAATTAGAAATTTCTTTCTTATTTCTAGTCTCAAATTACTTATGGTCCTACATACCAAAACTCTATACTCATGTCCTATGTTTCAGACAAATGAAACACATTTTAATTATTTGAAACAAGTACCTTTTTTAAAAAAAATCAATGTTGCCTCTCTATCATCTGTAAATTACACATTCTTTTAATATTCTTCTAGTAATTATTCTATACTAGTGGTTCTCAAAATGTGATTCCCAGACCAGCACCATCAGCTGCATCAGCATATCTGGGAATTTAGAAGAAATGCAAATTATCTGGCTCTACTTCAGACCTACTGCATCAGAAACTTTGGAGATAGAGCCCAGAAACCTTCATTTTTAAGCCCTTTAGGTAAGTTTAATTCATGATGAAGTTTGAAAACCACTTCTGTATACCAAACTTTTTGTCTCCTCTCCCTATTTTATCTTAAATACTGTGTGTTTCCTCCTTGTTGCCTGGAAAAGAAACATTTTTTTTGCACCATATAAAATGCCTTCTTTGGTTTCTTTCTCTTTTAAATTCCCTTAGAATTAAAAATATATTTAAAAAACATTATAAAGCATATATTTAGTAAATATTGTTTTATAGTTATTTGGTAACAGCTATTATCTCCTCTTCAGTGATACAAGTCATAAAAGCCAGGCACTGTCTCCTTATATGTAGCCCTGAAGTTGTTGCTTAATCAATAATTGACTGCCTATCAAATCTTTTCTCTAACACATACCCTCTATCCCTACATACTTAATTTTTTCCCCTGAAACTTTTCTAATTCTGTTTCACCTCTCTGCAATATTTTTCACTATCTCTATGCTACATAATTCTTATTCGGCTTGAACTCAATTTCCCTACTATCAGTTATAATTTTCTGAATTGATGCTTCTAGCTATAATGGACTAATTTATAGGAGACCAACATACCCATTAAAAACAAGGGGAAAATCTGGATAGTATAATTAAAATAAATGGTTTTAAGGCATCAGAGAACTATCAAGACATCTGGATGGAGTGATTCAATCTCAGAGAAAGGAAAAATATTTTGCTGAGTGAATTTGACATACTATTATACATTGTTTTTTTTTTCTGAGAATTTCACTGATCCTTAAGAGTCAAGAAGTTGAGATGCTGAGAAGTAGGCTGTTGCTAAGATGCTAAACAATTCAGAAGAGCATTTTGACAGTCTTATGTGCCTGTGAAGTTTTAAAAAATGAAGTTCAGGGCTGCCTCAGTAGTTCACACTTGGTGAGTGAAGGCCTAGAACAAAAAGTAAGTACAGAAAAGTGAGATAAACATCCTGAGCCTCTCTCCTGCTCATAACATTTGCTAATCATAAGCAACATGGACTTACATGTGAAGAAGTTAAGTATAAAGGGGGCTCTCAGTAGCTGGGGAGCTAATTGGAGTTTCTGACAGTCTCACAGTATTATAAACATCAATACTGGAGTTTACTGACTACCAAGAGGAGGAACCCTAATACATAACCTGGGCTTTCAATTGGATTTCTTGAAAGATTATGACATAGGAGGAGTAAAAGTAATCCAGAGCTAGAGCAGAATTTACAAGAAATTCAACTCTGAACTATTTTCATCTTTGCTTGGATTAAAGTGATTTATCTTTCTCTGATTTCTAGATATGAAGACTCACTCATCTATAATTTCTGGAACTACTTTATTTAAAATGATTAATATGTCTAAGAAAGCAGATGGCAAGGTGGAGGATACCACAGCAGAATGGAAAATATTTAAATAATGATCAAATAGAAATTTGAGACCAAAAAATACCATCACTAAAATTAAGAAAGCAGTAGATTGTTTTAATAGCAGATTTGACAAAACTGAAGGGAAAAGTAGTGACTTTGTAATACAGGTTAATGGCATAGAAAAAAATATCAATCTAAAACACAGATATAAAAATAAAATACAGGTATGCGCCTACAAAATTAGGCATAGAGTGAAAAAGACCTAATCTACATGACACTGAAGTACCAAAAGAGAGGAGAAAATTGGGTGAAAATAATATGTGAAGAATGAAGGCTGAGAATTTTCCTAAAATAGCAAAAAACTTCAACTCACAAAATTAAAGTAGCTCTATAAGCCCCAATCAGAGGTAAAGCTACTAGAAAACAAAGACAGCAGGAGGTTGAATCAACCTATTCCTGAGCTTGGTTTGAGTTTGGTTATTTCTGTGGTTGCCCTGAATGCAACACATTCTTTAAAGCCTTCTAGGAATATATTTTGCTTGGAGTAAGCAATAGGTTGATACAAGGTTTCTTGGAAAGTTCCTCTTCCACCCTCAGCTTTAGACTTTGCCTGTGAAACTTCTCACAGAGCCCTCTCTACCATGTTTCCCTTCTCCCAGTGTTGGTAGAGAGCTGTAACTTTTTATTCAAAACTTGCTGATGAATGGATGGTGGAGGCATTCTCTTCAAACATGTAAATATTCAACCTAATTGTAACAAGAAATCTTTCTCATATTTTGGTGGAAATTTAAAAGATTATCCTAAAATACATTTGGAAATGCAAAGGGCTATGAATTGCCAAGACAATCTTGAAGAAGAAGAGAGTTTGAGATATTAATACTTCTCATAATGGTGTAATAATTTAGACAGTGTAACTTAGGTAAATATACCAATGGATCAGAATAAAAAGTATAGAAACAGCGCATGTAGATACAGTCATTTGAACTATGACAAAGATGACATTTCCATGCAGTAAGTAAAAGACGATCTTTTCAATTGGTCAACTGGAGATCCATAAGAAAAAACCCAGACTTTATCCTTACTTCTTACCATACACACAAGTATATTCCTTTTGAATATATTTCTTTAGAATGTAGAAATTATAAAGTTTCTTGAAGTTAACATAGAAAAATATTTTAGTGTTACTAGGGTATGCAAATACTTAAAGAGCACATAAAAAGAAACTATAAAGGAACAATTGGTAAATCAGACAGCATTGGAATAAAACTTTTGATCTTCAGAAAACACCATTCAGAAAATTAAAAGATAAGACACAGAATAAGAAAAGATATTTGTAACATATATATCTGAATAAGGATATATATTTAAAATATATAAAAATACCTTAAATACTAAGATAAAGGAAAACAATAGAAAAGTAAGAAAAAGCATTTCACAAGAGTATATCTGCATGGCTAATAACCATAATGAAAGGTTTTTGTTCTCATTACCCAAAAGGGAAAGACAAATTAAAACAGCAAGTTACCATTATATCCCTAAAATAATTGGTAAAATTAAATAGTCTAATAATAGTAAGTATTGGCTGAGACATGGAACAACTTAAGTATTACACTCTGATAGTGGGGTACAAATTATTAGGGTTACTGCAGAAAAGGATTTGGTAGTGTGAAAGTTGTCACAATCCAAATGGAGTCACTTGTGTCCTAATCCTGAGAAATGGAGCCCAGGAAGACCACGAAGAGAGAGTTCTCATGCAAGTATGCCTATTGACAGGAACTATCACAAAAGACTCAGCAAAAACCACAACATTGCCCAAATTACCCCGTAACTATATACATACAGGTACTTCTGCAGAGTCATCTGCCCAGTAATTACCTGTTCAACTTTGGACTGACAACGCCCTGGTTAGTGATCCTTGTGACCAAGGATAATTGCTTCAAAATAACTCATGTAGCCCTCCTCATTTTTCCTTTAACTCTTGTCTTCCTTTACCTGCCTGAATATACCCAGTGTATGTCCATGGCTCAATCCCAAATAAATAATATATTTTTTTAGAGAGCCTGTTACTTAGGTTTGGCAGGAGTATACTAAAGCTAAACAAGCTCATTCTGTATGATCTAGTGAGTCTACTCCTAAGCATATCTCTAATAGAAAAGCATCCATAGTGCAACAAAATACATGCACAAAAATTTGTATAGCAGCCTAATTTGTAATAGTTAAAAACTGGCAACAACTCGTACCCACACAATGGAATAGAAAAGTAAATAGTGGTATAGGCGTGAAATGGAATACTATACAACAATGGAGATGAATGAATTGTTGCCACATGCAACAACATTAATGAATCTGCAAACACAAAATTGCATGAAAGAAACTTGACACAAACTAAAAACAGACAAAACTTACCTATGATGATGAAAGTAAAAACCATAGTTACTTTTGAGAAAGAGAGAGAGTGATTTGGAGGAAGTTCAAGAAGTTTTTATGGGATGCTGGTAATGACACTATATTTTCTGATCTTAGTGAGGATTAAATTGGAGTATTAAATTTGTCAGCATTTATTGAGCCTGTGTATTTAAAATCTGTGTATTTTTGCACATATGTTAGACTTCTCTATAAAATGATGACTTCATCCTTTTCAGGACATCTAATACATTTGGGGGTTCATTAATTTGTCCAACATATATTGAACACCTTCACAATATCAGAACACTCAGGTAGGCCCAGGATTTACATTCGTAAATAAAACGTAGTCTCTACCTTCATGGAGCTTATTATAGCTTTGATTATATTTAGTTTTCTATGGTATGCCTGTGTAAAATTGCCATAGTTAAGCAAAAATCCACTGTGTAGCTGAAACAAAGATGCCAGTGTGTTCAATTCATGTATTAAAATGATATTCATAAATAAGAGCAAACATAACAGCTATAACAGGTAGAACTGCTTGAAGTGGCTGTCCTCCATAGGCCTTTCTGATCCATTTTCCAGTCTTCCCCTTGTTGCACCAGGGATCTGATTTGTATGGACTATATCAGGCATCTGGAAACTGTAGCCTCATTATGAAAATAAAATTTTATTGAAACACAGTCATACTTATCATTTACATAGTGTCTATGGCTGTTTGCAAGAGAATATTTATTATATGACTCTTTATAGAAAAAAATTGCTAAACCCTGGACTATATCAGACTTCCTTGCCTTCATAGTTCCAATTGGGTTGGTCAACAGAGCACAAAGCTAGAGATTAGGAGTGGGAAGACTGAGTTCTATACAAGTTCTCCTTAAGCTAAGGAGTCTCTCTAGTAAACCTCCTAGCTCTTCTTAAGGCAGCTTTCTCTTTCTTACTCTCTTCCTCTGGGTTAGGTAAGCTTCATCTTTCCCCATATAATGATGGTAATAGCTCTGGACTATCCCTTGTAGTTATCCAGCATCTTCTGCACATTTTGCAAATCGTCCCTTTATTGAATACTCCTCAAATTATCCTAAAGTATGTGAGCCATATGTTTGCCAGTGGAATCATACCCAACAATTTATTAAGCAATGATGTTTTGCCAGGCGCTGTGTTAAGAGTTTCATTTCATTATGTAATTTAAACCTGATAATATAACTCTGTGAGGTGGAATTACTGTTAACATTTCCTTTTTACAGTTGAGGCAGCCAGTGTTGTGGTTCAGAGACTTGAAAAATTTCACACAGCTAATGAGAAGCAGACCTAGGACTTGAATTTGGTGCTATTATTTATAGTCTCCAGAACTTAAGATCTTAACCGTCATTCTCAACAAATTTAATCTTAATATTTTCTTGATAATGCCTTATCCAGTTGGTGCTTAGATTAAAATCTTTCTTATTTATAATTTCATTTAATTATTACCACAATAGTAGATCTGAAATTGTTGTCTTATTTTTGCAGCTAAATAAATTAAAGCCAATACAATTTAAATGACTTTCTCAAGGATACTAGAAGATACAATTTAACCCAGCTAGGTCCCCATATTATACATAACTGTATAGTCATCCTTTATCAAATACATATACTCATCTATTTTGAATGATAGGCAGAATTTTACTTGTTATAAAAACTATAAAATATAGTTTTTTCATACTTATACTAGTGAATTATCATCTGGGTACAGTAATGTGAAAATGCGGTGAATGTTATGTATATGAGACAGAGAGGTGGAGGGTTAGGAGACAAACTTAAGCTGAAAAAATTAAATTTTCTGTATGAATTAGGAGTTGTTAGCTTTTATTTCTGGTTCTAGAGTATTTTAAGTTAATTGATTCAGACCAAACATGAAAAGTCAAGATGAAATTCTCTCCCATGCTGCTGGGATTTGATTGGTAAGAAGCAATGTTTCAGCCAGGTTGCCAACTGGTTTCTGTCAAGCCCTTGGCTACCTACAATTCACTCTGTTCCAAGCCAAGAGTCTGGCCAAGAGAGCTACTGGAGACACACAGATTCTGCATTCTTTGTTTAATTGGCTTTCTGAGAAGATAAAGGGCCGCAGGTCCCCAACAGCTCCCAGTTATTTCCTCCAACCCTAAGGCAGGCACACTGTGGATTTTAATAAAAATCCATCTCATTTGTCCTTGGAACACATTTTATGTTGCTAGTTTCCTGTTGTGGGCACAAATCCTCCTGGTTGCCTCTCCCACATTTAGAGAATGTATATTTTAGAAAAATATGTTTAAAAATAAATATATAAATCTCTAAACCTATTTGTTTTGTTCAGTCTAAAGATGGTATTTTTGAAAAAGATCTGACTTCTGTTGAGATAAAAATTTAGGGTATACGATGTGTGTGTATGTGTGGATTTAAATCCCTCATCTTTGATAATATCCTTTCTACCAGATCCATTTTTCCTAGGGTTTGGGTAGAGTGGGACGGGTAGGGAGAGTATCTGATTTGAGCACCTCTTTGCAGGGATGACATCATCCTACCCTACACCAGGACTTTCAGCCCATTGTCATGCATCCATACCAATGGCTTATAAGGAAGACACATGTGTATGTTAGTTTAAGTCCTGGAATGGATCAAATCAGATCAATCATCATAGATAGCTATGATATCAAAATTTTACTTCCCACCACATCCCAAAAGCAAATGGATGTCAATGTTGGGTTTTTAAAAAGCTAGTAAGATTCTGCTCTAGTCTCTAGAGAGGACTCTTCTTTCCATGAGTTATTGAATATATCATATTTATACAGATTTCTATTGAGTTTATATATTTCTAGTGGAATTTGCCAGTCAGCCCATCAAAAAGTCCAACAGCCTGTCTGCCTACCAGCTGAACAGTCAGGCAAAAATGTAAGTAGTTCAGAGTTCCCTACCTGGTACAGGAGGCTCTGTCCCTATCTGGATGAAGCATATTAAATATGGTTGTACAGAGCTTGTTACAGCCTTAAAGAGTCAGAGTCACTAGGTCCCAATATGTTAAGAACAAACATTGGTTTTCTATAGGCTATACTGAGCTATCCCATACATAAAATCTCTTAAAGTTAGCATTTCTCCAATTCCCAGGAAAATATTGAAAGTGACAAAGATTTATTTTTTTAAGCCTTTGTTACACACATTTTTCAAAGCATTAATACCTCTACCTATTATGTGTTAACAAGTTCTCATTAAAGACATAACGAATGAACCAGCAACCCTTATGTTTTAATAGAAAAAGCTGGGAAATGGCTAATTTCATTTGACAGCTTATTTTGTGAGTACATATTTATGGTTATTTTCTTATATGTATTAACCATATAATCTCAAGTTTTGTTGAGGTTTCCTTTTAGTTTTAGAAATTGGATTATAGAGGAATTCTGATGAAGGCCTTTTTCTACAGAGGAGATTGCTCTGGAGCCAGATCTGAAAGGATTGATAGGATTTTAAGAATTAGAGAGGAGGGATGATCGGAAGGAGTCTAGGCTGAAGAGTAAGACTGCGCATATCATATGTGGAGGTCTGCCCCAGCTAAAATGGTTGGAATAGATGGCTCATTGAAGGTGATATGAGATAAGAATTAAATGTTTTGCTGAATTCTTGTGTAAGATAGCTTTACTTGATTTGGAACCTTGTTAATGCTGTGGAATTTAATTATTTTCCTCCTGACATCAGGACATATTTAAGCCTTTTAATATCTTTGGTGAGTGACTTTGGCTAAGAAGCCAAAACTCAAATGATCTTCATTAATGCAAGAACCAGATGTCATCCAGTATGATGGCCTTACCAGTCCTGTGAGCCCCGAGATCACACTAGCTGGCATCTGAGCCTGAGATCAACATTCTTGGCCAAACTGCTTTCAGAATGACAGGATATATGGAGAAGTCTGCAGATGGTACCATCCAAACTTCAGCATCTCAAGGACCCTTATAAATTCTCCACTTACCAAATCAGTTTCCATCAGTGAAAACAAATAACCATCTCCAATTTCTCCTTTGAGGATATTATTAAAACCTGCATCTGTTTGCCTGCTAATTTCTGCCCAGCTCACCATTAATAGGTTTTAGTTTCCTTCCAATCTGTCATAATATAAAAGATCATCAACTCTGAAACTTTCGACAGCAGAGACTTCCCAAGAGATGTGTTAGTGAGAAGTTTAGAGAAACCGACATATACACTGGCAGTCTCTACAGTGGCATGAATATAATCTAAATTTACTGTTGTTTTTATTTCATAAAATTACTGTTGTTTTACAATAGTGACCCAGATTGTAGGCATTTTGCCTGCATTGAAAATGGAAACATCTTCTGATGAGATGTGAGCCAAGCCAAGGCCTCATTTTCTTTTCTTTTTTTTCCCTCCTTTCTTTAATTTCAGCATATTATGGGGGCATATTCTTTCTTTTTATGGAAATGTTGCTATGTATATTCCCCCCCTCATTTTCAAGGTATAGAAGCCTCCTTCAAGGTTGGGTGAAGTTTCCCTTCTTTTTTAGCTAAAACTCCTGTTCCAGTTACTACCATAGCTATCATACTGTGCAGCTATATCCATTAACTTGCCTGCCTGCCTCCCCGAGTAAGGAACCTAGTTTATTGATATATGTGTTTCCTTTAGATTAAAACTGAATGTCTCAACAGGATTGCAAGGCCTACCTGATCAAGGTCCTGCTAACTTTACCTCCTCATCTTAGCACTTTCTAATTCGTTCAGCACTTTAAGTCACACTGGCCTTATTCAAGATCCTAGAACTTTTCAGGTGCTTCATTTTGTTGTTGTTTGAAGTTCTATCCCATTTATCAAAAACTTGGTACTATGAAGATCTACCTTGATAACTACAGAATGCAAGTAGAACTATAAAAATGACGATGGTGATGATGATGATAAAGATACTTACTGGGTTCTGATTTTATGTAAGACATGGTGCTAAGTATTTCACTAGATTTCCTCATTTATTCTTTACATCAACTCTGTGATATAGATATTAATATTATTATCTTTAATTTATAGATGAGAAAGCTAAAGCATAAAGAGAATTAGCAAGGTTCTCAGTGACATACACTTGGTGCTGAGGCTGTGTGTCAAACTTATGAAGTCTGCCTCTTTGAAATTTATTCTCAAACCATTCTCCAATAATGCCTCTTACATTTTATGGGACTTTCTGGATTCCAGAAAATGCCCTGGCCTAACCAAGTCTCTAATCTACTGGGAGGTCTCTTCCCTGTGTCAGAGGTGAATGATAAAACTTTTTGTCGATATATCATTTATAAAACTTCTATCTATCACTGGAGGCAGAGTCCAAACCAGCTCATTGTTTTCTATACAGGGAGCATGGGTCTATGTGTCAAGGATTGCCTGCAGAATCTTTCTGCCTTGCATTATTCTCTCAACTATAGTAACTTACGTGGTCTTACTGACACCAATTGTTTTATCTTTAATTTGAACTAAAATTTTGTCTCATTGTCTAGTCTTTCTTTTGGTTACATGCTCTTTCTGACTATCTTGACTGTTTTTTTATAACACCTTCTCTGAAGATACAGCCTAAATAATTCCTTAGCACACATATAGCACTTTAATTCTGACTGCTAAAATCCCCAGCTGAGTTTCTATGTCGTTGCCTGCTCAGGAGGGGAATAAAGATATTAGTGACAATTACATGTATTTGTCATTTTCAATAGGGTTGTCCTACTAGGTTCTGGAGCATATTCACATTTGAGTTCAAATATAATTGACATTCAAATTGGCAGCTTTCTTCAATGATTTTCCTAATTACCAGATAGGATAGTTAGGATTGCGACATTTCTCACGTCACTCTATGAAAAAGGGGGCAGGATTAAATTATTATTAAAAGAATGTGTTCTGCAATAGGAAAATCTGAATTTGAAGCCAAGCTTTGCAATTGCTAACTGTGCATCCATGGGTAAACTACTGAATGTCTTTAAACCTCAGTGTCCTTATCTGAAAAGCAAGGATAATGATAGTATTGACCTGAAAGAATTATCATAAAGTTAAAAGAGATAATGCACATAAAGTGTTTACAATGGCACCCTGAAACCCATTGAATAAATTGTAGGCAATCTGGTGTGGGGTTCTATTTTAAAAGGTTCAAGCCACAAAAATTGTTGGTCCACAGGGGCTCAGGTCTCTTTATCTTTGTAACATTGAACCATTGTTTTTGTCTACAAACAACAGCTATGTGAGCTAATGTTCAGTTTGGAATAAGAATTAACTAGATGGAAAGAGTTTCTATTTTTGAAGAGGCTCTTGAGACTCTCAAGTTACTGTCATTATGTATTATATTTTGGTAATAAAAGAAGAAAATCACACCAGCTGCTTCTATCAGTGGTGTCACCTTGAGGGAATTTCCTCAGCTATATAGGTTCAGAAAGTCAACTTCTTTAGTTCATTCTGGGGTGACCGAAGGTATTTATCAGTGTCTCTTAGGGAAATAATGCATGCCATTCAAACTAACATGGCATAGTGTTAAACCAAAGCTCTTTTTCTAGAATGCAAACATGATCATGTAATTTCCTTCCTTAGCACCCATCAATCAATGGCACCATCAATGGCTCTCCTTTGGTCTCACAAAAAGGTACCAGTGCCTTAATATAGCCTACAAGGCCCTTCTGTGGTGTCTTTCAGGAGCTTTGACACCCTCATGTCTTTTCACCTTCCCTTTGCTAATGATACATCAAACATAGTAAACTTTTGACACGTTGTCAAATTTATTATACTTTCAGTAGACTGGGTCTTTTCTGATTCTATTTCCTTATCCTAGAACACTCTTCCACCTGCCTCTGTTCCCCAGAATCACTCCTATTAATCTTTTAGTCTAAAATTAAGTACAATTTCCCCGAGGGAGCCATTGCCAAACCTCTAGCTCTGGCTAGGTCCCCTTGCACCCTGCACTTGTCCCAAATCTGCTATAATTGACTGTTGCCTTTCTCGTTTATTCTAATTGGTTGTAAGTTCAGTGAGGGCAGGGATTTTGTCCATTACATTCACCATTATATTTCTAGAACTCAAAATATACATGAAAAATAATTCCCACCTACTAAATGGAAATAAATACATTTGTGCAATGAGTGAAACCTGTGTCAACCAGACTTTGGTGTCTGCAAGTTAAACCCTGCCAGCACATTTCCCACTCTCCCTTATTCCTGACCCACTTCTCTGGGGGAAGGGTTTATTCAGCAAGGCTTAATTTTGGAGTAGATGGCTGCTTGCTTGCTGAATGAAATTTAATAGATGTATCCATTAATATAAAGTGTTATAAGCCTGTTGATTTATCCTTATCTACTCTAAGTATTTGTTTCAAAATCTGGGCTCATCTAATTTAGAATAAGAATCTGTTTCTTTACTCCGTCTTGCAACAATTTTTTAAATGCTTTCTCTGTTTGTGAGACCTGTCGTTTCTTCCATACTAGCTTTTTGTTTCAGCTCATCTGTTCAGATACAGAGTCAAAACTCAGTAAGTAAGCATGACTCAAGCTTTTCAAAGCAATCCAGAACTTGTAAGATTATCTTCTGATTTTAAGTAGGACTACTCTTCAATTCCTCTACTTTCACTATCTAATTTTTTTTAAAGGAACCAATTTTTAGCTACTTTATTTTTTCCATTGCCAATTGATGATTTCATGAGCTCTTCCTTCATGTCGCATGTTCTATTTGGACACCCAGTAGGGACCTTGGCTTTAATCCTCAATTTAGCCTTTGCCTCTGAGACTAGACCTGGAGATGAGTATTGCTTCTGTCCCCATGTACTATTGGGTTATGTCTCATTGCCACTATCCAGCCGATTTTGGCATGTTCACCTGTGTGTTTCCCTATCAAATCGCATTCTAAGTGGATGGCCTTCTTAGATTATAAAAGAACCTTTCTTTAGTAATGAAAGAGGATGAGCTTGGCATTACTGTTAGAATTTCTAAATAAGATTTTATTTCATGTATATTTTAGATAGGCTCATTCTCAGTAGGAATCATTGTCTTGATAATGAACAAGTTAAGAGCATGGGCCCTGAAGTCAGGCAGGCCTACAACACTAGCTGTATAACTTTGGGGAAAACACTCTTCCTCTCCAAGCTTCAGTTTTTCCATATGTAAAGTAAAGATGATAATAATTCTACTTAACTTATAAGGTTGGCATAATATTAGATAATGTTTATAAAACTCTCAATGCTTATAAAACTCCCAATTCCTGGAACAGACTAAATAAAGAGTACAGATATTACTGTTTTTATTGTTAGTAGTAGTTGACTGTGTTCAAATACTACAAGGGAATGCAATCTCTAACCTAGAGTTACCAGTCAGGCAAAAGACCCTGAAAACTAGTTTGGGTGAAGAAATTATCGGTAACATTAGAGCTGAAAAAACAGTCATTATGAAAAAGAGAACTGGTTGAACATTGGTTAATTGCTTAAGGCAGAAGATAACATGGCCTCTATGGCGACGCCTAATTCCCAAGGAGAATTCTAAAATTCAACAATAATGACTCTTCTCTCCTACTTGGGTCTAAACCCTGCCTGTGGACTACATTGCCTTTATAGGATGACATTGAGAAAAATATAACTCTGGCTTTCCATTATGAAATCCAAGGACCAGATGTCAGTGCAAGTGATTTGTGCTTATTTGTGTGTGTATGTCCCTGAATACAGGACATGTGCTATTGATTTTCAGCCATCAGTTACACAACAGCTTCTGAAGCCTGACCTTGGATTACGTGGGTTGCACATAAAAAAGTTCCTTGGACTTTTTTTTATCAGATCATGACTCTGCCCAGACACAGGGAGGAGGGGATGAGGAGGATGTGAGGACAACTTCAAAGCTCTGTGGAGAGTTAATAGCTTTTTACATATTTCCTTCTTAAGATGGACAAGAGGAGAGATGTCTAATTAGAGAACTGGAACTGTGGAATGGCAGAGATATAGAGGACCATTACACAGTTGAGAAAAGCCCTTGTTTTACAGAGGCAAAATCTCAGGCCCAGGAGAATGGGTTATTAGCTCAAGTTCATGGGATAGAGTAGAAATCAGATCTGTAACTCAGCTCTTCAGATTTTAGCTTTAGTTGTTATTAAAAATTTTATTTATTTTTATTTTTATTTTTTAATTCAGGATATTATAGGGGAATTACTTCTCTTAAGCCTTGAAAGTACAATACCCCTGGAATATATTAGTGCAAGACTATAAATCTGTGACTTCTATGGGACAGTGGTTAAGAGCATAGGTGTTGGCATAAAGCAAACCTGGAATCCAGTCTTGGTTCTACCATTTGCTAGCTATGTAACCTCAGACAAGTTACTTAAGCCCACTAGGTTTGATTTTCTTCATCTGTAAAGAGGCTAGTCACAGTTTACATTTCTTTTTATTTTTATGACAGTTAAATGGAATAATGAAGACAAATGATTAAATATACATGACAAAATTTACTATTTTAAACTATTTTTAAATTGCAACATTAAGTATATTCATGTTGTGGGTCACTATCTTTTGATTCAAAATAATTTGATATAGATGTATTGCTATGATCTGAATATTTGTTTCTCCTCAAAATTCATATGTGGAAATACTAACCCCAATGTGAGGTGGGGTCTTTGGGAGGTGATTAAGTAAAGAGGGCAGAGCCTTCAAGGGTGTGATTTGTGCCTTTCTGAAAGAGATCCCAGAAAACTTGTTTACCACTTCCACCTGGTGAGGAAACAGCTAGAAGGCACTACTCTATTAACCAGAAAATTGGCTTATATCAGACTCCCAATCTACTGGCACCTTGATCTTGGACCTCCCAGCCTTCAAGTGAAATAAACTTTGTGAAATGAATGTCATTGTTGGTAAGCTACCTAGTTTATGGCATTTTGTTATAGCAGTCCAATGAGACTAACATATATTTTCAGTGAAAGTTTCTATATGTGGCTTCTTTAAAGGGTCTTGGGGTCTCACAAGGTACTGAATGCCATAAATATAAGAAGAGACTTCAAGGACTCTGCACACCTAAATATAAAAAAGAAATCCTCCCTGGTTTTGCCCAATATCAAATTATACACTTAGATATTTAAATGTCAAATTACGACAGTAGTTAACAGATGTTTCTTCCTGACATAATGTGATTATTCTATACACAAAATAAAATGTGCTTCCCTTCTCTCATAAAAGGAAGAGACTGTAATATTTACAGCAGATGTCTTATCAGAGGGTAGTTCAATTCAACATGGTGGCTGATCCAGCCTGTAGACAAGCACTTCTCTTAGTTGGCTTTGGGGAGCTGACCGATCCAGTAGTAATCAAGATATCTTTGGAAAATCAAGTCATTTCACAGAATCCAACCTAACTTTTGATCAGGATCCCGGTAGCACTATAGTTGAGATTGAGGACTAATTAGACCTAGAACTGCCTAGGAAAACTTGAACTCCTTCACATTCTTGCTTTTTGACCTTGGGCAACTTACTGACTGCTCTTTGCCTCTTTAATTTTGTTGTTTGTAAATACCTACTCCCTAAACTTCTTAGAAAGAATAAATGAGTTAGTATATATAAAGTTCTTGGAAAAAATGTTGGCATAAAATCATTCCTAACCTATTACATATTTATTCATTAATTCGTTAACTACATCCATTCTGCCTTTAGTTCCATGATGAGCCCCTTGATGTTCTCTAACTTCTAGAGTAACGTGTAATGATAACTGCCAATAGCACATCTGACATAAAATGGAAGGGTAAAGGAAGAAGAAACTTATTTAAAGTAAATAAATAGTAAGAGAGAAAACGTGAGTGTATATAAGGGTTCTTGCTTTCCCTTTAGTCGCAGGGTCATGGCTGATATTTATACTCCCTACCTCTACTACCAGCCCCATGTTTCCTTAAATCAGCTGCATGGGTGTCAAGGTCATCTGGTATCCCCTAAGACGGACTATTCATTCTCTACCAGGGGATAGTAGCAAATTAAAATTGATTTTGAACACGAAGAGTTCATGCCTTTGCTTTAATATACAAGATGTCTGAACTGTGGTCTCTCTAGATTCCTACTAAAGAGAACATCCTGATTTTTTATTTACCTTATTGAGCTTATCTCTACATCCCCAGCACCAATGGACTCATATAAAACCATTATATTATAAAACCATATATTTCTCGAAGGGAAATACTCAACAATTAAAATGTAAGCCATGTGAGGGATGGCTTTCCTTGGTTTCAGTTACTACTACATCCTTAATGCCAAAATCAAAACCTGAAAAAAAAAATAGATTCACAAAAAATACTCATCAAAAGAATAAATAAGCCATATATAATAAAGCTTACACATAAATATAAGAACTATTAGATAATAAACCATTTCAGGAGAGATGATATGGGTGAAAGTGAATATAAATAGTTGGAACATTTCTTTTTCTGAATCTTAAATACTGAATACTGTAATAAAATATGATTTGGTTATAGTTGATTCAAGATCTTTAGGCTATAGTTAAAATTTTACCTTCGATTCTGGTTCTAAATATTCAGTAATATTTTCAGAAGGTGGTTCATGACTAGAAAGATGGATATAAGATGGAATTCTATAGGTGACCTTGATAGTGTCTTTGACAGGGAGGACTCAAATTATATTTCATTATTATTGTGTTCAGAGTTCAAGTTGGTAGAAAGGAGATTGCCTTAGTCTGTTTGAACTGCTATTACAAAATACTATAAACTGAGTGGCTTATAAGAAACAGAAATTTATTTCTCAAAGTTCTAGAGGTTGGATTGTCCAAGATCAAGATGCCTACGGATGCAATGTCTGGTGAGGTTCCACTTTCCGGTTCATAGATGCCACACCTTTCACTGTGTCCTCACATGGCAGAAGGGGAAAAGGGTGTCCCTGGGTCCTCTTTTATAAGGGCACCAATCTCCTTCATGGGACTTTTCCGCCATGACCTGATTGCCTTCCAAAGGCCCCATCTCTTAATCTCATCATCTTGTAGGTTAGGATGTCAGTGTATGAATTTTGGGGGGACATAGAATTCACAGCATAGCAGAAGTCCTGATGTGATTTATCATCCATTTCTAAGGGAGTTAGCAGAAGGCCCAGCTGCTCTGTGAATGACTTGTTGGCTTCATTGGGTCTCATTTTTTTTCATAATTTAAATATTCCTATTTATATGAATGAAAAAAAAGTATACTATAGAATCTGATAGAAAATATTTTACCATCATTTTTAAGAAAATTTCAGGCCAAATTTTTATGTAGAGATGAAAAATAAGTTTGGAAATACTCTTTAGAAGAAATGAAAGTCAGTTTTGAGTTACCCAGTATTTCTGGATATATATGAGAATTTATAAAATTTTCAAAAGAGGCCATCTGGATTAAGGGGGTGTAACAGAGGAAACATTTAAATTTTACCCAGGATGCGTTACTCATTTTTACATATCGTGTCTACTTGCCAAAATGTTGGAGGTGACTTAGAATATTATATATCCTCAATGTTCTCTGACCATCCAAGCCCAAGCTCAGGTTAAAAGGTGGAATCATATTAACACTAATCACTCAAGTTCAGTTAGTTCTTGTTAATACTAGTGTCATGTAATCAAACTAGGTAACATCTTCTCCAGTAAGAAAGCCCAGACTCTTTCTCAGATGTTCACAAATATGAGATTTCTTAAAGTGTAGACTCCCCATTGTCCCATAGCAGATGTGACAAGGCCTATGCAAATGCTCTTTGGTTTGCTGAGTCATCTCTACTTGTGGATTCCCAATATGCCTGTACCCACATTTACTTAAGCTGTTATAAGTGTGAACTTGATGGCTTATCTGCACTCAAATGAAAGACACTTATATACATAATATATCCTTTACTCTCACCCATTGTTCTGGTGGATAGAATAAGTTTCTTTTGGTACTATCCTCAAAGTCTCACAAAGTATGAAATAGTACAAAAGTAATTATGTCGCTTTTCTAAAATGAAAACTCTGAATAGATAGCAAAATAAAGAAAACTGAAAGGTACGAGACTTGAATTTACCCAGTCCTGGGTTTCCAAAAAGAAATCCAAGCATCCTGTAATCCTGAGTGTCAGGAAAGAAAGAAGCTAACATGATAGAAAACCAGACAGAAGTTCAATATTGATTTAAGAGGAATCTTGTGTTTTTCCAGTGGAAACAGATCAGCATCCAACATGGCACATGTAGGAGCTGCCATTTTTCTTCTTCCTTTTCTCTTCTTAGCTTTTAAGGATTTCCTTTATTCTTTCTCTAATCTATATAACCAATACATTCCTTAAAGATACTACCCATGGGAAATTATATTTTAATTATACTAGTCTATAACCAAGAATAATTAGAAGTTCAATATAGATATTGGACTCTTTCAAAACACATGAAATGGTATATTAATTCATGTCTAAGCAACACTTTAATGTCATCTCTCCCAATTTTGTTTTGATCTCTCTCACACACACCGTAGTGGTTCCCAAGTTTTTTGAAACTTTTTCATGATGCAACTCTCCATGTTTCATCCTTTCTCTGCAATTAGATGCTGATTGTGGATTCTGGGGCTTTGGTTTCTCTCATGCTCTTTTCTCCAGCTCACTGTCTGTCATACCTCTGTCATTCTGTATCTATGTCAATTAAATAGGAGCACAGGAAATAAGCAGCATTCCCTTGTTTTCTTACTGTGCTCTTTATCTCTTTTCTAGTTGATAAGACATATCTATAAAAGTTAGGTGTTCTTCTGATATATTGATGTGGACTTGAGGTGTTAATCTGGGTAAATTTTTTAGGGCCAAAATGCTCACTTTGTTATAAAACTGAGATGTTTAAGTGTTTATGGGCAGGTTCTGAAGGTCACACAGTTCTATCAGAGAATAAACAGAAGAGGAAAGGCCATTAGAAAGGTGGTGAAGGTCCAGTGACAGGCTGACAACACTTACCTCACTTGACAATGTGTTTTCTCTACTCCTGTCATGTTCTACCATGTGCAATGGTATTTAGAAGGGGATGAAAAAACTGGGAGAAGATGAGAAATATTACAATGGGGGTTTTATACAATACTAAAATCAACTTTATTACGAATCAGCTTAAATATAATTAAATGCATCTACTGTAATTGTATATTGCTATGAGTTTTGACAAATTTATATGGATATGAAATCTCTACTCCAATCAAGATATAAAACATTGCCCCTAAAAGGTAATCTGTTTCCCTCATCATCCATCCTCCAGCCTGGCTCCAAGTAACCATTAGTCTGATGTCTGCCATTGTGGATGAGATTTCTCTTTAGAGGTTTGCAAATAAATAAAATCATATACGATGTGCTCATTTGTATCTGTCTTCTTTTGCTTAGTGTAATATTTTTGAGACTTATCTGTGTTGTTGTGTGTATAAGTAGTTTATTCTTTTTGTATTGCTAAATAATATTCTATTGTATGGATATCTATAATTTATCTATTCACCAGCTGATGGACATTTGCATAGCTTCCATTGCATTATGAACAAAGCTGCTATGAACACTCACAAGTCTTTGTATGAATATGTGTTTTAATTTCCCTTTCATAAATTTCTGGGAGTGAAATTTCTGGAGTGTATAGTAATTGTACTTTTAACTTCGTGAGAAACTGCAAACTGCTTTTCCAAGTGATTGCAACATTTTACATTTCTACCAGCTGTATAATAAGAGTTCCAGTTTCCACACATTCTCATCAACACTAGGTATTGTCACTCTTTTAAATTTTATCCATTCTAATATTTATGCAGTAGTATCTCATTATATTAATAGTTTTAATTTATATTTCTCTGATAAATAAGGATTTTTAATGATCTTTTTGAGGTTTATTAGGCAATTATATGTCATCGTATAGGAGATATCTATTCAGATCTTTTGCCCATTTGTTTTTGGGTTATTTGACACCTTAATGAGTTGGAAGAGTTCTTTATGTACTTTCGATATAAGCGCTGACCAGTTATGCATATTTTGAATATTTTCTTCCAGTTAGCAGCTTCCCTTTTATAGTCTCAGCAGTCTCTCTCAATGAGCAGATAACTTGAGTTTTGATGAAGTCCAATATAAAAATTTTTTTTTCTTTGTATGGTTTCTGCTTTTTACATCTTAAAATATCTTTTTTGACAGTAACATCATCAAGATTTCCTGCTATGTTTTCTTTTAAGACTTTTATAGTTTTAGGTCTTACATTTAGGTCAATAGCCCTTTTGAATTTATTATTTTGTGTGTTGTATAAGGCCAAGTTTGAAGTTTGTTTTTCTTTTTTTCCATATAGATACCTGTTTGTTCCAGCATCATATGTGTACTTGTGTAATTTGTATTATGTATCATTGATCTATATGAGTTACTGTACATGTATAGTCAATTTTGAAATGAGGTAGTATAAGTCCTCCAACTTCATTCTTTTGCAAATTTTTTTTTGTTAGTTCATGTCCTTTACATTTCCATATAACATTTAGAATCAATGTATTAATTTCTACAAATTTATGCAGGGATTTTGAATGGTATTGTACTACCCCTATAGATCATTTCATGGAGGATATATTTCTGTATCTGTGAGGATGGCCTTCATTTATTTTGTGTTCTTTAAATTTCTTTCAGTGATGTTGTGTAGTTTTCATTGTACTAGTTTTGTTAAATTTATCTCTAAGAATTTCATGTTTTTAATGATGTTATAAATGACACTTTTTTAAAATTGTAATTTCTTAATGTTGATTTTAGTATATAGAAATACTTCTCATTTTTGCATCTTGACTTTGTCTCCTGCAACATTGGTAAAGGTTATTACCACTCATTATTTTTATTAACTTTTTGTTTTTCTAAATTCCTAGAATTTTTTCACAGGCAGTTGTGGGGGTATAGTGAGGTATTGGTATCTGTGGGAGATTGTTTCCAGGACCTGCACACATACCAAAACCCACAGATGCCCAAGTCCCATATATAAACTGATGTAGTATTTGCAAATAACCTACACATATCCTCCCATATATGATATATTTAAATTATCTATAGATTACTTATAATACCTAACATAATATGAATGCTATGGGAATAGTTGTCATACTTCATTATGTAGGGAATAATGACTCATAAAAAATCTGTACATCTTCAGGACAGAGGCAACTATCCTTTTTCTTTTTTTCCCAAATATATTTGATTTACAGGTGGTTGAAGCTCCTGATTAGAATAGGAATGAGAGAAAGGGACAGCACTACAGATTCTACGGACATTAAAAACACAAGAAGGAACATTATAAGCACCTTAATGCTAATGCTAACAACTTAGATAAAATAGACAAATTCTTTGAAAGACACAAGTTATTAAAATTGGGTTAAGAAGAAATGAAAGTCATAATCAAACACCTTATTAGAAAGAAAACTCTAGACCAGATGGCTTCAGTTGTTAATTCTATCTGACATTTAAGAGATCAATAATACTACTGCTTCACAAAGATTTTCAAAAAACAGAGAAAAAGTGAATAATTTCCAACCTGTTTTAGGAAGCTGGAGTTATCCTAATTCTAAACTATACAAAGATGTTATAAGAAAAGAAGATTATAAATTAATGGTCCTCATGAACATGAACATAGAAATCGTTAACAAATCAAATTAGTAGTATATAAAAGCATTCACAAATAAAATTTGTTAATATATAAAAAGGATAATATATTTTTACCTGGTGGGGTTTATCTTAAGTCTTAGCTTTGTCTTAGCCAATAATATATTCTTTGGGAATGGGCTTATGGCAACTTCTAGTTTCCTCCTGTGGTACCTGTTAGCTTCAGCAGGTTAATAAAATTTCTCAGTGTTCTATATATTCTTATGAAGTTAATTTCATGACTTCAAAAACCAAAACTCTGTGCTATAAGCTGATTAATGTCTTCCATGCAGTTTTTATCCAGCTGGAAGGAAAACATGAAATAATTATAAAACTGTAAAATGGTACATATTCTAAATGTATGATGTATATTATGTGATTCAGAGTGCAAGTACAATAGATCCTTTTTAAGTAAAACATTAAATCAGTCTAGTCAGAGATAATCCATGAAGTTGATGAGTTGGGATCTGGGTTTTAACCAGTGACTCATTTTCACAACAATCATATCAGAATATAATTTATATCATGATCAGTTACAATAGTGTGTGCCATGATAGAGTGTGTCACATAATAAAGTTACAAAATAGGAGTGTTTAAATTTTGCATATATTAGAGTCATTTCCACGTTATCCTCATTACAACATTACTCTCATTCTCACTGGTATTCTTAAGTGGGATAAAAAGTCATAAAGTTATAGACAGTGCTTGGAATAGTTCAAAACTGACATTGTGTCTCATTTATTATGCTTCCCCATAGTGCCTTCTACCAACTGTCATGTCTGACATTAATCTGAATTTTGTTAATTCACTTGCTTTTGCTGTACTGTGTTGGGAAAAAGATTAATTTACCTAAATTTTGAGACATTGAAAGGCAGACTAGTTGAATAAAGACCTCTCATCTTTTAACCATGTTTCCAAATGCCACACTTGATTTTGGCCATGCGGTAATTAGTAGAATTCAAGTGCTGTCTTGAATTTTTTTTTCTAAGTTTAATTTCTTAGTGGTTTGATTACATGTATATAATGTAACCACTGTCTTATGAGGTGCCTTTTGCTACATCTTTAACAGACTTTGTGCAAAATACATCAGTGGTAAGGGGTAAAAGGTGTTCTTTTGCTTTAATTAGGAATGCCAATGTCATAAAAATTGATTGTCCCAAAACTAGTCCATAATTCTTTAAGAGCCCATGTTTTAATTGTATTAATGACTTAAACATTGGCAAAATATGATATAATGAAAAAGTCATAAGTTTTGTAATCCGAAAATCTTGAATTCCCAATTCAAATCCCATAAGTTAATGGCTGTGTTACCTTAGATATGAATGAAACATTTCTGGATCTTAATTTCCTCATCTGTAAAATGGAGATAATACCTATCTCATAGCTCAAGTTTCATCTGAAATTTTACTAACTGATCCCAACTCCTTGGTGAGATCCTTGTGCTACTTTTGTCTGTAGAACCCCACTTGGTAACAGATCCTGCCACCTTGAGCACAGGTGGGCACATATCCAAAAATAAGTCAATCAGATAATTATATTCCACTCTCCTACATGAGAAAACACAGAGACTGTTAGTGGTTGGAGCAGTCGTGTAATGGTGGGATCCTCATATAGAGATGAAATTCTGGGATTACACTGTACGTAGCCCATCCTCTAAGAAACTTCAAAACCATATTCTTTCTTGGATTCTATAAGCTATCATAATATTTCTTTAATAAACTCATTTCAGCTTAAGTCTAATCAGCAAAGTTTTCTGTGTTTTACACTCTGAAATCGTAACTGAAACTGTCCCTTGCCATATGACATTTGCACTTATCTATATAACACGTCACACTTGTAATTAATAGGTCCCACATTTGTTTTCCTTACCAGACAGTGAATTCCGTGAAAACAAGGAATATTGTCTTCCTTGTTTCTGTGTCCTAGGCCTTATTATCACAGTGCCTGACACTTAGAAATATTTAATAAGTAGATAAATAAGAGGTTTATATGAAGTAGTTTCTTACAGCACTTAACAGATATGAATGCCTTTCCTACCGCCTTCCTCCTTTCCTTTTTTGAAACACCAGAAGCACATCTCTTTGGAAACAAAAATACTCCAATACTCATGTATCCTTTTTTCCTGTGAATTTTGCACAAATATCCCTCTCCCAACCTCCCCAAACGTTGATTCCAGACAGCACTTCCACTTCAAGTTTCTCTTGCAATGAAAAGAGATTCAGAATATATTTTTGAGAGTCAAATCAAGGGCTGGCGTCTCTTCTAAAGGAGTATGACAGAAATGTTCCACATCCAGTTAGTGAGTGGAGTTTTTAAAGAATAGAGATGGTTTCTGCTGAAGCCTTGCTCTCTGAAACGTCTTTCCTGTGGCCACTGCTGAACTGGCGTGAGGCAACTGGCCCAAGCCACACTCTCAAGGAGGTCTTGTAAGAAAGTGAATAGAATGGTCCCACACAGGGACTGAATCTGTGACCCAGTTCTTATTAGCAAGCTCTCTCCAGCAGAACTGACTCTAAAGCGGTTGCTGAATTTGTCTGAGATAACTCTTGATGTTTTAGCTCCAAAGGCATGTGTCTGACCCAATAAAGATACTGGCTAGTTAACTTGAAAAAGTCTTTATGCCATTTTTAGACTATCTGGGGCAGAACGACCTTTGCATTGGTCAGTGTTTGTAAAGGGCATTTGGTTTGTGAGAAAATGAACACATTGGTATTCCAAGGAACATACAAGACAACTCCTATGTTTCTTTATTTCTGATCCTGGAAGGTGGTTTTGCAGCATAGTTATTGGACTGTAGAATCAGCCTTCTCACTAAATATGTATCAAAATTAAAAAGAATACTGTGCAAATGTACAGAGAATGTAGGGCTGTCCACACAGGAGAAGATAGCTATTTTAAGAAAAAGAGAGATATTTTTAGCACAGTGCCTATTACATGCCAGACTCTTAGCTACATATTTTTACTTACAGTATTTTTGTTATTGCTATTTCTTTGTAAATATTATTTTCCCCATTTTACACATGAGTAAACTGAGGCTTAGAAAAGTAATGTATTTAGGGTCACTCTTAAAGTATGAAAATTGGTAACTGACTCTGTATATCTATTCAAACTACTAAATTCTTAACCATCCATTCAAAACTACTGACCTTTCTCCATTGACCTGTTACCCTTTGTCTCTATGAGTAATTGTGGCTTTTGAGGTGATTGAGATTCTCCTTTAAAATTAGTCTTAGCTGCCATAGATAAACAATGTATTTGTCTTTCACATTAGTGAAATCTGAAATTATCAGTAATCATTAATTAAAATTTCAGTTAACTTCTTTCAGTCTCCTTTCAACATAAGGGGTGATTATTATTATTATTATTATTATTCCAGGGTTCTACCTTTCTTCATTTTACTTCAGTAGGTCTGAGTAAAGCAGGTGAATTTTCATTTTTGCCAAGACCTCTCCCTGATCCCTCTCCTAACCCTAAAAGTTGTGAAGCAAAAGAGCTCAGGATACAGGGAGAAGGGCTAGACTTGTTTCTCTCACTGTATTTCATTGGAAAACTGTATTTAAAGAAAATTGATGTTTTAGAAACATAAGGATTTTAAATTCTGCTCTTTCACTTTTTAGCTGCATAAACCTGGACATCTTAATCTCTCAAAGTATCAGTTTCTTCACATATAAAGTAGGCATACTAATAGCACATTCTTCATAAGGCTATTGTGAGGTTACAATGAGATACTATGCCTGGCACATAACAGTCAATAAAATTTTTCTTAAAATTTATCACAAATATTGTACTTTATAAATGAGACAGGATAGTTCCATAGTAGATACAGGGAGAAAACACAGAATAAAATTAGAAAATGTTGGGGAAAATGCATGAATGAATTATTCTTAGAATGTAGAATGTTAATTGATTACAAAAAACCTTGTTAAATGTCTGCTTTTCTGTTCTGTTTTAGGTACTGTAATAGGCATACAGATATTTTGTGGACATATCTAAACCTGAGGCTCATATGCAGGTAGGCAAAACATTCTACTTGTTTCTTTTATTGGAGACAAAATATTTAACAGAGAAAATGATGACTCTGAGTTAATATGGACAAATTTAGGGATGTTTGTCCTAAGTGTCTAAGGCTTTAAAATATGAGTACACTACTACTAGGTGAAAAGATGCCTCATATATTCTCCAAGAAAAAGAATAAGATGGCCCATGTTGGTTTGCTCAGTTGGAAAGTACAGCACTTTACCCTGAACATGCTCCCTCTTAACTTCCTTTGCATGACTTCAACTCTCAGATTTAAACGAAGCCAATTTATTTTGTGAGGGTTTTAATAACATATTAATTATGATCAGATTGGAATCTAATGACTAGCTCCCTGAGGCTGACAGACATTGAACTATTTATATATACTCTCTGCCCTTTCAATCTGACCTACTTTGACAGTTCAATTAAACCAATTGACTTTTGAAGTTTGTTTATGAAATGGCTAGGGAACGCTGAGTATTTGGGGTGCTTGGCATTTGTATAACATACCATTTAACAAGTTCCCTCAGTATATTTCTGAAGTCCAGGAAAATGCCACTCTCTAACTTTACAGGCAGATCACAGTAGGGTCACAAATGGAGAAACTGAATATGTTAGAACATGTATATGTAGTGCACACACATAATTTTGTCATAAAAATGAAAGTCCCTTCTGTATGTAACTTGATTGTTGTCACTCTACAGTTCTTAATCTTACTTATGTGACTTGAATGAGATTGGTTCATGTGCTTAATTGTTTTATGTACTTTTCATCCAATGTCCATTCATTCATTTATGCAACAATCATTAACTGAGCACCTACTCTGTGCCAGGTACTATCATAGACCTTGTAAATCCTTATGCACAACTCCCAGGCCTTGTAAAAACAGTAAGGTGGATTTGAGAAGTTCACTTTCTGCATTTACCCCATATTTATAATCCCCAGTGAGAGTCAGTATATTACACAGGATAACAGCTGTCTCTTGCTAAAACCAAAGTTTCTAGGTTTGCATCCCAGCTTTGTTACTTATCAGTTGCCACTGGATAAGGTGGCTAACTTACTCCTGCTTCAGTACATAGTTGATTGCATTGTTCTGAGGATTACAAGTGTTAACAAACATGTAACATTCAGATGGGCTCATGAAGAACTCAGTGTTGGCATTACTACTATTGGTATCATTATTCAATAGACATTCAAGAGGTGGGGTTTTGATGTTGTTATAATACTTCCAAGATCAAAAGTGCAGATAGATCCTGCTTCCATTTACTTTGTCTCCCCGAGGAATTCTGGTTTGAAAGACATGCACACAGAACAAAAGAATGAATACTAAGACATTGCCCAGTAATGTCCAAAGCAGGGTACTGTGGTTAAAGTTGAGTTGTTATATGAAGTTGAAGTGTTTACTTACCTCTTAATCTTTAAGAAGAGGAAAAACAGGAAGAGAAATATTGAGGGGTAGGTGACATACATTTAAGCATGTGTGGGGAGAATGAGAGAGAGAGATGCTGATTATAAGAGAAGCCCTGAGTCTGCTTACTAAAAGAATGATAATCAGAGTGACAGACTTAATGAAAAGTCCTGCCTAGTAAAAAATGCGCCAGTACCAGACTTCAACCAATAATATTAGCAACTTATTTCCATCTATGTAATTGTTACAAAGAGGATAGGCAGAGGTATGAATGTAGAGAAAAGATACACAAATATTCTATGCTATATTCAGGACTTCATGCCAAATTTTGTCCAATGCTGTATGTAGTCTAAGTATTTGCAATCTAGAATTGACAATAGAACAAACCACATGGTTCTCTTTTATAGAGTTGAGTAAGACATTCTCTATAGGAAAAAAAGTGAAGCAAGATCACATAGGTGTGTTCTGAGCAGAGTTTCAGTTTAGGCAATCTAACAAGGCTTCATGGTGACATTATCAAAAGTCAAGGTTTACTGTGCACTTATTTTGTGTAAACATCATGCTAAATGTTATATTAATACACACATTATCACATTTTATTCTCAAAACTGCCCTAAAGGAGAAGCTGTTTTCCCTATTTTACAAATGACAAAAATGAGGCTAATAGAGATTAAGTAATTTCTAAGATCTGTAAGTAGTAACTGCCTGAATCTGGTTCGAACGAAGCCAAGTTGTCTGAGTATGAGTGCCTGACCTCTCCGTTCTACTGTCTTTTCCCACCACTTTTTCCTGCTACTTCCTGAAAGGTTATAGGAAGGTTCCAGCCAAAGGAATACGGGAATGTGTCAATTCACAAACACTTTATAGAAGCGTTGGGGCTGTTGATGGGGACATTAAGAGTTACAAGGCAGGGTCATTTCCAATAAAGTGCTTACCCTTCACTTGGGGACAAGGCAATGAATAAATAGTGCCAGATGTATAGTGCAAGGGTAAGTAGTGCATGTTTACCAATTACTATTTATTAAGCACCTACTAGGTGCTAAATTAGCGAGATTGTAAAGATGACTATAATCCCTGATTTTAAAGTATTTTCATAATTCATTAGGCAAAATAATAAAGGTACATAAACAACTATAATGGAGGGCAGGATATGGGAAGCCCTAGCAGAAAGAATTAGAAAAAATGTGGCTGAGGGAAGATACAGGAATTAGAAAAATGAGAATATCGTCCACTGTGCATGGAGCACCTACTATGTGCTAGCACTCTACCTGAGAGTTTCCAGTTTTTACCTTATTCAGTTTCACCACCATACAATTGGTGCATAAATATTTAGTCTAATTTTACGCATCAGGAAACTAGAGTACATGTAGCCTAAGTGTGCTAGGTAAAAGCTAAAAAACAAAGACAGTAAGCAGCGTATCAGTCCAACTTCCAAGCCTGTTTTCTTTGAAGGTGGCTTTTGATGAGATGAGGAAGAGACACAGATATAAAGCAATATGGTAGCAGAGTTCAAGATGGTCCCTGGAAAGTCTCATCTCCCTGTATTTGTGCTCTGTGCATGCTTCTCTCACAGTGAGTTGTGGTTGGCTCTGTGTGACCGATAGTATATGGCCGAAGTGATACCGCTGACTTCTGAAACTAGGTCATAGGAAACTGTATGGCTTCTGCTATGGTCTCTTACAAAACTTTCTTTTGGAACCCTGGGCTTCAAGTTAAAAGTCTGATTACTCTGAGGCTACTATTCTAAAGACACCATATGGAGAGGCCACACGGAGAGACCATGACAATACACGAAAAGAGATACTCAGTGAGTCCCCAGCAAGTCCCACCCCCACCCAGCAAGTCTAATCGTTCTGGTCGATGCCCCAGACATAGTGGAGAAGACATAAGTCCTACCTAATAAGACCTTCCCATGTTGAAAATTCTGGAATAAAATAATTGATGTTTTTTTAAGCCACCAAGTTTTTGGTGCAATTTGTTACATAGCTGTAGATAACTAGAACAGTGAGTACCTGCACATTAGTTATCCATTGCTTCATAACACATTACCCTAAAAGTCAGCAGCTTAAATATACACACCTCTATCATCTTGGCTTTCTGTGTCAAGAATCTGGTCATGGCTTATCCGGGTCCTCTACTTCAAGATCTCTCACTAGGCTGCCATCAGGGTATTGGTTGGGACTAGAGTCATCTCAAAGATGAACTAGGAAGAATCTGCTCGTTATGTGATTGTTGGCAGAATTTAGTTCCTCACAGAGTGTTGGACTAAGGCATCAACTGTTCACACGCTGTTGGCTAGAGGACTTTATCTCTTCCACATGGGCCTCTCCATACAGAATCTCAAGTCAGAGCAAGCCAGCAGGAAAGCAAGAGAGTGGCAAAAAGAGAGAAAGATTACCATCAACACAGAAGTCATAGTCTTTTGGAACTTAATCATGGAAGTTACCTCCCCTCACATTTTGTGTATTCTGTGCATTAGAAGAAAGTCACAAGATGTAGCTTACTCAAGAGGAGGGGATTACACAAAGATGTGAATACCAAGAGATGGGGTTCATTGAGGACAGTCTTAATTCAGACTGCTATCACTGAAACTATACTCTGGATGTTTTACAAAAAATAGACATTTATTTCTCACAGTTCTGGAGGCTGGAAGTTAGAGCTTAGGGTGCCAGAGTAAGGGCCATCTACTACTGAGTGGCAAACAGCTATTTGCTCCCTGTATTCCTTACCTGGCAGAAAGTTGAGAGAAAAGGCAAGCTTTCTCATGTCTCCTTATAAGGACACTAATCCCGTTCATAAGAGCTTGACTCCCATGATCTGATTGCCTCCCAAATGTCCCACTCTCTAATACCATTATATTAGGAGTTAGAAATAGAAATTAAGAGGGCACAAACATTTAGTTTATAGCAAGGATCATTTTAGAAGTCTGCCTAGCACAGACTTACAAATACTTGTTGGAAATAGTTCTTTTCATTTGATAGAAAATAATAAAGAGAAGTATTCTTTTTTGAGAAAGAGAATTAGTCCTAGATTTTAATCATGATTCCAAATTGTAATGGATGTGTGGCATAGGAAGGATAATTATTTTAGCCTCTTTGTATCTCTGTTTGCTCATCTTTAAATGCTGATAATAGTTCTTAATTTACAGAATTATTGTGAATATTAAATGACAAAATGTAATTGCAAATTTCTATCAGAGCATCTGGAATACATGAGGCTCTAAAAAATTGTTGGATCTCATTATGAGACTATGTGTTAAAAAGTTTAAAGAGGAAATCATAATTCTGGTAGAAGTTTAAAAATTATAGATCGGGCCATTAGAATCCATGCATTCTTTGGGTACCTGCTAGCATGGAAAAAAAAATTCCCTAAATGCAAAGAAAGAAATGAGTTAATTTTTACAGTTTTCAAAATGTCTCCAACTTTCCATTGTCTCCATTGCATGTTTCATAGAAAGTCAATCACTAAAGGATTCTGTCTTATGATTTCTATGTCTCTGAATTTAATATTTGGCTGACTGGTAATCATACCTTAGAGGAGTACTGAGCCTATCCAAAAGAGAATGAAGTGGAAGCAACTATGAGTTTTTCTAACATTTGAGCAGCCAGTGGTCTTTTTTGGCATAATCACCAAAAGCTACAGATAAGAGGTTTTGCTTTGCTTCATTCGAGAGTGAACCAGAAACTAAACTAGCAATGCAGGGTGCCCAGCCTCTCAGGATACCTTCCTGGCACAAGCTATATCATGGAAATATAAGGGAGCCTCCCTGGGTCTGGTAGCAATGCTAGTGAACCAGGAAAACAGGCACAGGCTGCCAAACAGGCCAGAGGTACTGCCTTAAACCAGTTAAGCAAACAACAGGTATTTGGGTATCAAAGACACGTTGGACATCCAGGATACAAAGGTGTTGCATGAAAAAGTAAAACAAAACAAAAAAAATCATCAGTAATATAAGCTGTGATAGACTCTTTATAGTAGAGAAAGAGCCTGCATGAAGTATTGTCGAAACATACTTGGAAAACAGTTGAGAAAATGAAGAAAACAATAAGAAGACCTAAAATAAAAAATACAAACAAATGAGAAGAAGTATCATATTCTTGGTAGGTCTCACATAGTAATGCTAATAATTCATATTAAGTTATTCTATAAATTGAATATGATATCAATACCAATTTCATCCATTTTTTTCTTACTGGATACATTTCATATGAAAAAATAAACAGTACTGTCCAGGACATTGATTGATTTGGAGAGATTAATATTAAACATATTAATATGAATATATACTATAAAGCTAAAATAATTAAGATAGCATAGTGTTGTTTGTTACATATATAGATCACTTAGTGGAATATCATACAAATTTCAGAAATATAATCAAATATATATGAGATTTTAAGTATGTGGTAAATGTAACATCTCACATTGGCGAAAAAATGATAGATTATTCAATAAGTGTTCAAATATGTGGGCACCTGGAAAAAAATAAAGTTGGTTTTGTAATTTATACCTAAATGAACTCCAGATTTTAACATAAAATACAAACTGCTAAAAATATTGTCCAAATAAGTCTTAAAATAATTTTCTTTGTATAATACAGTGTCTAGCATGGAAGAAGAAAAATAATAGGTTAATTCTACTAAGAAGATTTTTGAAATTTATATAGGAAAAATACAATAAATAAAGCCGTAAGACAAACATGAAACTCTGAGAAGCATTTGCTAATCAGATCATGGACAAATGGCTATAAACTCTGTAAGAAATAGGCCAACAGTTCAATAAGCAAATAAGCAAAAGATATGAACAAACATTTCACAGTAAAGGAAATATGCCTGTCTATTAATCTTTTCAACCTCACCTATAATAGAAGGAAAGTAAACTAAAATTACACAGTTTTCTTATTTACCTCTGAGATTGGCGAAGGTCAAAAAGTTTGATTCCACATTGTGGGTTCCCACAGTGTAGGGAAACAGGCCTTCTTATAATTCACTCATGGAAGTATAACTTTGTACAACCCATAAAGAAAAAAATTTGGCAATCTCTACTAAATTTCTTTCCAAATTTACTAAAAGGAAAGCCTTGCAAAAGTATAGTAGGATCTGTGCAGATTCCAGTTGCAGTTCATTTATGCCTTCAATTTATTTTTGTTGGAATTTTAACATAAAGGAATCAAATAGTTTCAGGGATGGCATTGGTTTTCTCACACACCCTTTGTAACAACCTTATCCACCCCCAAGGTAGCTCATTCTGTGCATTTTAACTACTAAAATTCTCTTCCTTAAGCCAAGACCCGAATTCCCAGCCTTCATTCTGCACTCTGAATTTGCCCCAGATTTCTAATTCTACCAATTCATAATGGTATAATGCTAGATGAGACATTATCCCTCATCTATGATTTAGTAAACAGCTTTTTGTTCAGACTTCCTTCCAGGCAAACACGTCTAACATGACTTTTTCTTATGGGAAAGTGAAGGGAATCAAAGTTCCCGTGGATCTTTATTAAGGAGAGACCATTATTCCATCTGCCCTGCATTGCTAGCGGTTGCATGGGGCTTATTTCACTTTCAAGCTTCCTTCATGGAAAGCACATAAAGAAAACTTGAAGAAGCAGGAGGCTCACAGTTTCACCTGGGGCTGGATAAGAGACTTGCCCAGGGCAGCACATTAATCAGAGCTTTTACAATTTAGCAGGGGAAATGTCAGCTATGATGCTACCCTGGGAAGCAGCCCATAAAGAGCACGCACAAGAACCTCCTTTATGGCTGCTTTTATACTGGAGTCTTTGATGATGAGAACAAAGAGATGCAAATGAAAACTAGGGACAACCTTCTGCCTATACATGATTTTGGTATCTGGGGTCTTTTTCCGTAGTGTTAGTATCAAAGAGATACTTTGAGCAAGAACCCCACAGCCAGTTGTCCCTCAGGTGCACCTAGTTACATGCTGAGGTGGCCAGACAGATGCTTCAGAGGAAGATGGAAAACTGATTTTACTGTGTAACTATGGAGATGATTATATGCAGAAGGCTGGAAAATTTATTTTTCCCACATGACACGATTTAAAAACTGAAAATACTGACTGATATTGTCATAGGTACAGAAGATCTATTAGCAAGCTGTGATGTCTTCCTGAACACATTTCTTTACTTAGGGACAATTGTTAAAGTAGATCCTCATCCTATGAAAAACTGTCCAGTGTGGCTGTAAGAATGTCACAGGTAGTATTGAAACAAGATGGTGGGCTCTTTTTTTTTTTTTCTTGGAACCTTGCATTTTACATCTCAATCATGGCCCTTAGTGATGTGGTCTTGGCAAGATGGTATCTATTGTGAAAGAAAAATTGCACAGGGGAGAGTTAAACAGGCAAGGAGGAGTTCTATTGCAGTAGCAAAGAGAGTGAATCCAGCTCAGACAAAAGGCAGGAGAGGTTTTGAGCCCTGGGTGAGCCGGTGAAAAGTACTAGAGGGTGTTAGGGGGAAGGTTGTCAATGTGATGAGGCCATTTGTGTTTGCTACATGGCATTCATTGAAGTTGGGCTCCCACCCTCCCACAGAGGCTGAGAGATAGAGGTACTATCTTTTTTGATGATTTCATTTCAAAGAAATGGCTCCAATGTCTTTGAGAAAGACATTCCTGGGTTGTAAAATAGGCAAGGGGCTGGAAGAAGATTTACATCTCAAAAGGGCAGAGAATGGATTTATAGTTGCCAAGTTTTCTAAAGTAAATGCTCTAAGCAAAGGGAGGTCAGGAGCCTATAGTCATGAAGAAATTTATCTAAAATTTAGTCAGGCTGAGGGGAACATTAAGGTCATCTTGGTCACTTTAAGACATTGAGAACTCTATCCTCTAATTTCTGATCGGACTAGGTAAAAAATACTATAATTTTGAAGAACTCAATAAAGTCAATCTTCCTGCTAAACATGGAAGCTCCTTTTGAGCTTCTAGCTGGACTGTGAACATTGTTGAGAGCAGTGAGGATTCTGAGAATGAAGCCTTCTATATCTTAGCAGAGGACAGTCTCTCACCTGGTTCCCCATTACTGACTCTGTCACTTTACCTAAAATAAGTCCATGTACAGACAGTTAAGCTGGAGAGACCAACCTGAGAGGAAAGAGAAGGAAAGGAAAGAAACCATTGATGGGCATGTAAAATTAGGGGTTTATGTATACTAACTCATTTGGTTCCATCACCAATTTTAAGAAGTCTTTATTACTACCCCATACAACAGATGGGAGGGTTGAGGCTTAGAGAGGGTCTTTTTCTCATAGTTTCACAGCTATGAAGTATCAGATTGTAACGTGGTTCTTTCCAGCACTTTTAGCAATCTGTGCTTCTGAATGTATGTGTATGTGATTCTTGGAAGGTTTGGGGAGAGGCGAGGCAGGTTGCAGTCCTGTCTTTGTTGCCTTAAGGAGGATAATCATAGAAGTAGCAGAAGGGAAATATGGGCCAATCCACCCTCAGTCTACTTCCCACCTGGCAGACAGAATGACGCTTTCATAACACAGCTTACAGCAAATTCCTTACTTAAAACCAGTGGCTTCTCACCTTGCTCAGAATGAAATCCATAGTTCTAACCTGAGCCTGGTAGTATCAACGAAGCCCTTCTTCTCAACTGCTTTTCCCCTTGCTGACTGTGTTTCAGTGTTTGAGACCCATGCATTATTTCCTTGTTTATACCAAACATGTTTCTGCTTCAGAACTCGCTTTCCAACATAGCATCATGTTTGCTCCCGAAGCATTTTATAATGTTTAAGGGCTGTTGGTGTTTCTTTTTCTGGGAGATGTCTGTTTTATTTATTTAAAATCTTTTAAATCATTCTTTCTTTTCTTTTTTTAGGATCTCTTTTTGTAAGATCCCACTAGCCCTTTTATTTCTGGAATATTAATTTCCCCAAGAAAAGTAAAAAAATGTGTAATGGAATGTATTCATCTTTCTCATAATTACTTATAGATCAAATCTAACATTTGCTCACTTAGAGATTATAAAATGATACACTGATTTATTTTTAACTACTAGTATGGTATGCTTTTGTTTTGACATTTAGATGACTGATCAATTTGCATTTACTCAGTGTATGGTATAATGTGTGAGGTGAATATTCAAATTTATATTTTTTCTCAAATAACTATTTTTCCTAATATAATTTCTTAAAACAATCTCTTCCTTCTTTTATGATATGAAACTGCCATATGTACTTTGGTCTATTTCTGGATGTTCTATTATATTTCGTTGGTCTCTCTTTCTGATAAAATAAGTGATACATATTTAAGGTACCTGAGTGCATCTGCTGAATAGCTAAGAAATCAGCAGCATCTGTTCTGAATTAGCCTAGAATCCCTTGAGGAGGTGCCGTAATGCATAGCTTGCTTAGGCAATATGCCAGGTTTTGTTAAAACTATAGATTCCTTGGTCCTGATTCCTAAGAAAGGCTGCACCAGAATCTTTGTGGGTGGGGTCCTGAGTGCCACATTTAAAAACAAGTTTACCAGTTAATTCTCAGGTAAAGTTTGGAAATGGAAAGAAGAAAATCCATACAATACTTTTTAATAGATACCTACTTTACTTTTTTTTTTTTTGCCTAAATGCACAAAATGACATTTTGATTTACCGTATAAACCGAAAAACTAGGAAAAAGCTATTGTAGCTCAACATGCAATATTTCTTGACTACCATTCAAATCAATAGGTCTGATTGCATTTGACAGCACTTAATGACATACCAAGACAAGACACTGAAACAGGCTAGGCTGGAGACTTAGTCAAGAGGAAAGGACAAGGTAAATTTAATAAATTTAATTTCTTTGTCTCAGTTCCAGCTATAGCATTTTAGCAGCACCAACAAATGAAGAGCATCTAATCTGTATATTTATAAAACCAATGCCAGAGAGGTAGAATCATTGCACCAACACATTCATTTAACCATATTTAGAATCAACAAATAAAGATTAGTTACTTTGCATATAAAATCACAGCAAGGGTGAAAACAGAACCAATCACAGGAAGGTAGTTTCTCATAAGAGGACCTAAGAACCCTATGCTTCCATAGTTCAGGGGCACTTATTCCTGGGGCAGGGTGCAAGAAGTCTTTCCATTCTTCTTAAGCTTGAAGTCACTGGCTGAAGGCTCTGGAAATTGCTCTAACAAGAGGCTCAATATTGGAACTGATTTGCTATGGCAGTCTAGTCACTGGGGAAGGGGAAGTATCATCCTTCCTACACAATGCTTCATGGACCAATTGAAAGACATGCCTAGAAGTCAAGATTCTGTGGCTCTTTCCCACACACTAAAAGAATATCTAGAAATGGTTTATTTATTAATAGGAAAGTTTTATTTACATAAATTAAATAATTTTATATTCAATTTTTAATGTTAATTCTATAATAACTATAAGCCATGTAGTATTTTGCTGTGTTATAGTCATAGAAACCAGTGGAAATAGATGGAAGGCAGAAGAGGGCTATGTTTTTTCCAAGAGTCACAGAATTTGATTAGAATCATAGGGAAAATTTGGATCTCTGTTCTCAAAACCTGGGTGCAATGATTCATGCTGGAGAAACTATATCAATCATCAAATTTGAAGAAGTAGATAAAATAGAGACAAAAAGTATCAGAAGCCAGGGAAATCAAAAGTCAGGAAAGTTAACAAGGAGCAAGGCAGAAGGCAGGTAAGAGAGCTGGGGAAAATTTGGCCAACTAGAGCACTTTTAGTTGGTGGATCAGCTGAAGGGAAAGGTATAGAGTTGGAACAGAGATGTTCAGCCTTGGGTCTTACACTATTCTCAATTATTCTTACCATTCTACAGAACTTCATCACCTTCATGCCACAAAGAATAAAATAACACAACCCTGATCAATTTTAAACATCCACAATCTATAACTCATTGATACCATTTACAACGATGCATTTTGCTTCACCCCATTCTGGAAGGCATTCTGGCAGAGCTAACAAAGGTCAGTTTTTGACTTTTTCTATCTTCCCTTTAAAAAGTATCTAGTACTTCTTAAAGGATATGATGCCGGACAGGATGTCTGCTACCGCACCAAGAATAACCTCTCATCTCTGTCTTCTTTGTAGAAAGGTGCATGGCAATGCTTAGAGTGGACTACAGTTAGAGAAGCTGGACTAATGAAAGCCTAGAAAACTTTGAAAGGCAGGCTGATGTCATGGCACAACAGTAGAATAAAGGTTGAATATCTCTCCTGTGTCTAAAGTGACTCAGAAGAGATAACCCCAGGACTGGAAAGAAGAGATTATCTTCAGGTCCGTCAGTAGTAGCATGATTGTCAAGGGTCAGTAGAATAAGAGAGAGAGTGGGACCAGAAGAAATCAAAGCAGTTGTGGAAATAAGCTGGTGGTAGTTTTCTGTAGCATGTTGGGGTGTCTTTCCATGCCATATTGGGGTATCAAGGAGACCAAGGATGTAGCCACAGATGAATAAGAGATGCAATGATTTAATAATAGGTACAACACAGACAAAAAGAACAGACTCTAGCATTAGCACCAGAGGAGGATTTGGAAGCCCAAATGTATCTGTTTGCTGGGTTGGGGTGATACACAGAGGGTTCCAGGAGAAGGGTAAGTGGGAGTTGGAGCACGCTCACAGTAGTAGGTAGCTAGCTCTTTATCAATTGCAGAGTACTGCAATATTTATATATTTTGGTTACTGGTACAGCTCTATTAATACACACAGGAAGAATATCAGAGTATCAGAAGATACACATGCTGTGTTGTGCTGACATATGTTGTGACTGTGTGTACATACACAGTACTATAACACAAAGGGGAGGGGATATTATTATATCCATGTGTCCAAGATGTTGGCTGGAGGTGGGATAGAAGAGAAATTTGATTTAAAAAAATTCCATATCATTCTTGGGACACTTCACTTAGTAGTATGGGTTCCAGCTCTAACCAGGAAAATATAAGATGTGCTATATCACCGTTGTTTCTTAGAGCTGAATAGTACTCCATGGTATATATATTCACCAGCAAACTGGTATTAACTGAGCAGCACCTAAGTGGACATATAGGTACTACAGTAATAGGGTATTGGGCAGGGGGGAGGCAGGAGGGGGGCGGGTATATACATACATAATGAGTGAGATGTGCACCATCTGGGGGATGGTCATGCTGGAAACTCAGACTTGTGGGGGGAGGGGGGGAAAGGGCATTTATTGAAACCTTAAAATCTGTACCCCCATAATATGCTGAAATTAAAAAAAAAGAAAAAAAATTCCATATCAAAATTGAATTTCATTCTCCAAGAGCAGAAGAAGCTTACAGTCCCAAAATGTATAAAATACTAGCTACATGAATTGACAGAAAATAAGTTCTATAATAAACCTAGACTTAGATTGAGTTTACGCAATGCTGCATTTCTCAATGATACGTAAAACAACCACCGTGGTGTCTCACAGTTATCAATTACAAAAAGCATATGGGTATTCACATTACACCCTTTGCTGTATTTTAATAGTTAATATTTATGTTATACTGTTTATGTGCATACATTTTATCTCCTTTGATCCTCTTAAGGATACAGTGAGCTATTTTTAAAATAAGAAAATAAAAAGAAGTGACATTTATTGAAAACCTCATGTGAGAAGGTTTTCAATAAATATAATAGCTCACAATATGTGTTGGGTAATGTTCTAAGTGTGTTATATTGTCCCATTTTATTATTGTAAGAACACACTGAGACATTTTATAGATAAGGATATTGAAGGAGTTGAGGCTGCTCTGTAAATAAGTTGCAAAATAAGGGTTAAAAATCTACTTGTCTGATTCTCTTTCTCTTACATTCTGTCAGAAGCTAGAACATTTAAGTGTTTTCAAGTGTGGCTCATGAAACCCACCTAGTTAAAGTGAACTTGACCTAGATCATCTCAACTGCTCCATAATGTGTAGTAGTCGTTGAAAAGTGAAAATTTTGAAAAGCTTCTCCATCTTTAGAGGAACTTCTGAACATTTTATTTATTGCTAATTGTAAATGTCTATTCTATTATCCCCAGACACTACATTTGATAGATCATCTCTTTACCTAGAAACTTAGGAGGAACATGCTTATAGCCATAAAGAATGCATTTGCACAGGCTGCCTCTAAATCCCTGACTGAGATGAGGAGCCACAGGGAGAAATGTTTCCACTGAGAGAGACATCGAGAACATAACCAAAGTGACAGTATTAGTGAATTTACCACTGAGCATTTCTTGTTGCCTTAGCATGAAATATTTCTGGAGAAAGTGGAAAAAATGATCAAGCCCCATGTAATATGCAATTGAAAAGGACATATGACATGATACAGACTTATTTGAATTAATGGAAAACAGGGTTGGCCCCATACATAGCTGATTATGTTATCTCTAGCACCACAGTTGTACATTTTGCGCTATTTAATTCATTCACAAGTTGCATGTCAGGGAACTATACCAGAAATATTGACTAGTTATATCTTTAAAAGCTGAGAATGAATGTTTTTTTGTGGGGGAGAGTGAGGAGGAGATGGGATCTATTTAAGAAAATTCATCCTCTCCAACAAGCTTTTACTTTTTGTCTGGGGCTCTCTTTCTCTCTCTCTCTCTCCTCCCCTCATACTTTCTAAAATGAAATTGACAGTTGCACAAAGTAGGCACCACTGTCCTTCTTCCTATACCAAAGAAAGCCCTGTGGATCACCCTGCATTCCTTACTGATGGCTCATTTCACAGAAGGTTTAAAAGATGTTCTAGGAAACATTGTTCCTGACACATCTTGTTGCATTGCTCACATTCTGTGGCCACATTTTTCAAAAATCATTATCTCCCGTGGAAACAAATTCATCATATACCTCAGTATACCTCACATCCATGGCACTTTTAAGCTGATATCTAGTCATAGATCGAATATAAACAGGCAGCAATTTACACCCAATTAGATACGAAGGCAAATCTAAGGTTCAGGAACATTTCCACTCAGTCAGTGTGCAGGGCCTGTGTAATGGCTGAGTAACTGAGGTAGCTGCCATTTGTCAAGGTTGCACCTTACTTAATTTCCACTCAGACACTCCTAATTTGTGTAGCACCTAGGGAATGACTTAAGACAATTAATTGGAGCATAGCATCTTTAAGAGAAAAAAAAATAAGGACAAAACTGTTTACTTACTTTCCTTTTTTTAATGTTTGGATGAGGCCACATTTTGCTCCTGTACTTCTCCTCAAATTGTAATATTCTGATTCAATTAAAATTACCAAGAATGTGTCTTCCCTGACTAAGAGAATGTGATTCAGATAATAAGCTGCATGCACTGGCCACCCTTAAGAATCACAAATCTGTTTCAACCTGGGCTGCATAAAATGAGCTTGTGGCTTTGAAGAATGAGGAAAAAGGCATGTTGTAGTCAATGGGGAACTTTGATCACATAGCGTCTAATCACTTCTGTTCAAAAAACCTCATCTAAAATGAGAATATTAAATCCCTAAGCTTCCTCAGGATCTAATAGTGATTAGTACAAATGAATCCAAATTGCTGCTAAGAATTGATTATTATGAGGAGAAATCTAAAGAGAGTTTGAGAAAATTAATGCAATGAATGTTGTTATTCACTCCTGACAGAGGAAAGGGACATTTGCCTAATCCAAAAGTTTCAGATAGAATCCCACTTCCATGCACACATATTTATCACTTGAATTTCTAGTTTTTGAAGAATTAAAATGAAAAAAAAGGATCTATCCAATGGCTCTGAACCTAGCTTCATCGTGCCAAAGACATTTTGAGATCTCTTAGAACAGCACTTTTCAAACTTTATGTGTACCGAATTACCTGGGGATCTTGTTAGACGGAATTGAAATCAGTGGTGCTGAAGCAAGGAATGAGACTCACAGTTCTAGGATGCTGTCTAGTGATACCAATGCTGCTGGCTGTTGGACCAGCTATACCTTGAGTAGTAAAGTCATGGAGCATCAGGGGCATGATTGTGTAAATTAATTGCCACTGTATAAGCTAGAGGGATAAGCCAGTTAGTACTATGTGCTGATTTATACAATGTCTGATAACTAGTGGTATGTAGTCTGATGCAATAGAGGAGGTTTAAAAAAGTAAAAGAACTAGGATATAGAGGAGATTTCGGTTCTAGCTTTGCCTCAACTACAAATAACAAGAAAAACAACTCTAATATGTAGCACTTCACATTTTACAACGTAATTTTACATAGTTTATGTACCTTTATCCTCTCAACAACCCTGTGAGTTAAGTCAAGTGGGTATTTTATTTTAATGTTCTTATTATTTAATGTTCTTATTAATGTTCTTATTATTATTCTGAAACTGGGAGTTAGGTGACTTACACAATTTCATGTAATTTACTCAGTAAGAAAGCCATGAGTCAAACATATATTTTCTGGTCACAAGTCCAGTGCTCCTTCTACTGATTAATGGGGTGACTTTGTATAGATCACATAAGTTCTCTAGTCTTTTTATCACCTATAAAATGGGTGATTCCGGTTCAATTAAATCAGTGGTTATCAGCTCTCATAGGCAACCAAGGTACCTTAGGAAAACAAAAAAAAATATTAATAATACCATTGACCAACCCCATTCTAGAGCAATTGAACTAGAAACTCCAGGAGTGGGATCAGGATATGTTTTTTTTTAAAACCTCAATCTGATTTTGATGCACAGTGAAGTTTGAGAACCATTAAAAGTAGATATTTACTACATTACCTTTACATGCTAGAATGCTACCCAACTGTGAAAATAAGTTTTGTCCCTGTCTTCTCTAGAAAAAAACTAGTTGCAATGAAGTCTAATAAATAAGTATAGGTAAGGCTATCACTGACCTTGTTAAAAATGTTAAATTGTGATTTAGCAAACTTTTATTATCATCTTGTTACACAGGCCTTGAAGATTTAGGCAGATTTTAATTGATGTGTTAAAAAAATCACTTCCACTCAAATAAGTGGAGACTATAGTTTGTTCCATGTATCCTTGCTCTGGGCAACAACAGTATTTCTGAGTCTCCTTCCTGTTCTTCGCATCTGGTCCTAAATATATAAAATTCTGTTTGGGTAGGGTACATATCTAAACCCTTCTGATTGTCTTCCAGCCTATCTCCTATTTCCTCATGTGACCTCAATCAGGACTTGAACACAAGCATGCTTATAGATACTAGATTACTTAATATTTCTATGTCATAAACTGTGTGAACAGCTTGGCAATATTCCATTCTAAGAGTACTAAGAACAGTACCCCTTGAAGTAAATTTTTAGAAAGTTCATGTTGTTGGAAGCAGATGGTTCTTTCTAATATAAGATCTTTTTCTTTCCAGTAGTTTTCATGAGATCAAGAAGACAGGATTAGTCAAGGGCGTTATAACCATAGTGGATTCCATCCTGTTGATCATCTCTCAAAGTTGAATAAGACAGGAGGAAAATGAAGACTTTGAACACTCGGAAGGACTCAAGGGGGATTTAGGTCTTTCTTGAATGATCCTAGAATATTTGATTACCTGTGGCTTAAGTGGGCTTTCAATAAAGCCATCCCTTTTGAAAGTATCCAATTTCTGAGTGATGTCACTGGTCAGTGATAAGTCTCTGAGGTTCTCTAAGCAGGAGTCAGAGTTTGAGTCTTAACAGATAATGCAGCTCATTTAGTTTGGGTAGTGAAAATTCAATCACATATATAATATTCTCAAATGGAACTTGCAATCATATCTTGATCCTCAAATTTTCTGACTTGGATTTTCTATAAATTTTCTATTTCTGACTTGGATTTTCTATAAATGGATTTCTATAAATATAAGTTGATAAAGAAATAAAAATATTACTGTTCCAAAAAAAGTCTACAATATAGGTTTATTGGGTTAGTAGGTGTTAAACAATATTTTGACAGTAGATAATCAATACTGGTTCCTTGGTATGTTAGCCTGACTACTTAGTCTTTCTTATATTATTTATTTGGGCATATTCATGAGGTCCAGAGATACTTCTCTCGTTTGATTTTATTGTAAGATTTTCGTATCTTATCTGATTGTCATTCCAAAATACACTTTTACTAATGACAAGTAGAATGGTCTTGTGGCATCTCATTGCCTTTGCTAATTTCTGGATTGTTCTATGTATTTGACAATCTCTTTAATAACATTGTTTTTGTATCCCAGGGACCTCACATAAAGAAATTCTTTTTGTTCTGGAGATTTCAGGTGTGTTTCATTTGTCTCCCTTTCTGATGAACTGTGAGTGTTACCTGATCCCAGCTGTGCTTGGATTCCCAGAAACCATTTGACTATCACTGCTCTTAGGAGATGGTTATTGTGTTCGGCAGGTATTGGGAATTTCTCCTGCTTCATTAACTCCTCTATTTGGATCTCGGAACTTTATTTCTTAGTGGGATATTTCTTCAATATATAGCTATTTCCCTACAGGGGAAACTATGGAATCAGCCACTGACATTAAATAATCAACCTTAGTAAATTGATTGCTATCATTTGGAATTGATAATATATTATAAAATTTGTAAGAACACTTGGCCATTAGTATCAGAGCCAATTGCTTGTGTGAGTGCTAAGTGTGTCTTCTCAATTCAATGTGTGAAATAAATTTCTTTTTGATTAAAGAAAAATATATTTTTGTAATAAGCTTGAAGATTCCAAGTTTTAACTCTTCTTGTATAAGTCTGAAGTACTGAGATACAATGTAAATGTTTCACTATTAAGGACAGTAGAAATTTAACTTTTCTAAGGGAAAAATTCAGATAGCATAATGTATCTGACAGATGGTATCACACATTTATTCAAATCTCAGAGTATTTGCCTCCTTGTAGGGTTTAAATCAGAGCACAACCTAGGTTGAAACCATTTTTAGATTTGTTTGGCATCAGAGTTAAATATGTGATAGGTGAATGAGATAAAAAGAGATGGGCTAGTTGTATCAACTTTCTGCCTTTCCAGAAGCACCCTCCAGCCATCTCCATTCTGCATTTTGCTTTAGCAGTTTGAGGTTTATGGACTACATAGAGGGAAGCACCCTTGTCTTCTGGCTTCTGACAGAGTTTGGCCAACAAGTAGCCTTGCCAAGCAATCAGAGGAAGGGAGGAGGCAGGTAGGATATTATGTCCCCTGGCTTTCTCCCTGGGAGTTTGTGTCAGGCTAGCTGTGTTTTTCATGAAGTGTCACTCTTCCTCTCAAGATGACCTTCTCTATAGGATTTCTCCATCAAGAGGCTGGGGACCTCTTGTCCCCTATTTCTTTAGGCCTCGGGGAAGTAGAAGCCTCATGGTTCTGTAATCCCTTGTGATTTTCTTACAAGTGTGACTATTCTATTCCTGCAGAAATGCTGCATGATTCTCTAGTGTTAACATATCATGGGCTTGAGTGGATGGGCTATCCCTTTGTATCTTATCTGTAAGCTAAAGGACACATGCCTTCTAACCTTTGAGAAAACTGGACTTGCAACACAAGCAGAGAGTAATATGAGTGGTGAGCATTAATGAGAGGTGAGAATGTATATATTTGTAACATTTAAAGCTGATATTCAATTGACATGCACTGAGACAACCATATGATTTATCATAACTAGCTTCCATTCTGATTGGTCAGGAATCTATATTGAGAAATATATTTAATATCACTCTGGGTACATTGATGCATATTCATGTAGATAAATTGGTCACTTGGGTACATTTGTTTTTCCACATGGAAATTGACAGAGAAAAACTTTATTCAAAGCTTAGAAAGCTTTCAACAAGCCATGATTTTTGGGTGTATTAAAAAAAAAAAAAAAAGCTTAGAAAGCTTACAGGAGAACTGAACGACCTTTCCAGGGAATTAGAAAACACTTGATTTAAACACTGAAACACAATGGGTTAAAAATATATCTTTTGGAGATAAGATTATAAATGATTGAATTATAGCACTGAAATTTTAAGATGATGTTTTATTTTTAATTCCTAGTATTCCGGTGTTTCAGAAAGAACATTTCAAATTAACTTTGAAATTTTATCATGTCCACACTTCATTTAGTTTAACACCCATTTTCAAGAAACAGTCCATTTACAAATATACTGCATGTGAACGCAGAAAGGAAAGAAGACAGCCATAATTATAGCTTTAGCATGAAACTTACTGTAGCTACCTAAGGACTAATTTCTATACACCAAAAACTTACTGAGTATTTTATATTAATAATTCTTCACTCAAAAAATATTTACTATGTGCTATTATATTCTAACTTTTCAGATAAGGAAAATAGGCTTACATAGATTTAGTAACTTGTCCCCCTAAAACATTTAATTAGCATCGAACTGGGCTTTGAATGGAGGTTTTATTAAGTCTAAAGCCCATGTTTCTCAACCATCATGATAAACTGCTTCCCTAAACTTTTCTGTAGCTTAAAGCAAATCCTATGTTTCTGTACAATGTTAATGACAAATTATTGGATGGTTAATAATTAAAATAGGAAGGATTGCTTTTAACTTCATTAGTATATGCTTATTTCTCTATAATATCTCTATATAAGCTTAAGAGTTATTTTTGGAGGTATGGGGTAGAATAGTCCAAACATGAACTAAAGGCATGACTGTAGGACTGTAAAGAAAGAACTTATGGGAGGGTAATGATGATGAAATAATTGACATAATTATATAACTAAAAATCTAGATATAGAAGAGAAATTAGATGTTATTTGGTCTAATCTCTTCCTTTATACAATAATAAATTGCAAACCTAGATAAGTTGAGTGGCCTCCCAAAGGACATTGTGGAAAGTCCAGGAAATCCTTACCATCTGAGGGCAGTGAGCAAGAAAAAGTTTCCTACCATGATTCCATTAAAACAGAAAACAGCATATTTTAGTAGGTTTGACATAAAATTATTGAGATTTTATCTTTAATGTTATTAGAATAAATATCACAAAATAAGCATGTTGATTTTTTATTTAATGAAATGTAGGTTCTAAATGAAGCTATGAGCTAATTTTTAGAATGAAAAAATGTTCTTTTTTTCATAGCATCATTATAAGAACATTAATTTTTGTTAAATTATTAAAGATTTTGTCAATTTTCATTTGATATTAAAATTATTCCTCTTTTGAATTATCTTCTATGTCATCATTCATGTCAATCCTTCTTTTTTTTCAATTTTTAAATGATAGAGTTCTACCTGATTTGAATTTTCAATTGAATCTGTAATTAAATAAAACCCAACAATCACATCCAACATCCCATGTGGTGATTTTATAAAATTCTGTATTTTTGCAAGATTTGATATTTTCACTCTGAAATTAGATTGACTCACATTTGCATTGTATATCCAAACATAGGAGAGTCTGACCTACAGAGGTTACCATATATGGGAGACAGAATCTATTGTTAAGTGTGGAGGGATGTGTAAATAGAGACTAATTTTATAACTGTATGTTTGTATATACATTTGTATATTTTTTATGTATATTTGTTTCCACTCATAATCTTGTTACCATAAGAACCTGAAAATATTTCCTTGCATAATAAGGATCTCTTTAAGTGTATATGTGTTATAAATTGGATAATTTTACAAATATTTATTTCTCACCAACTACTGATACAGTAGCATATATATATATATTCATATGCATGTTTGACAGGGAGGTTTTTTATCAAAATATATATTAAAATTGAAACTTCAGATAATGCTAAATTTCTAAAAACTAGACACAAATTTCCAGAATTGTTGTTAATATATAGCAATATCTCTTTGCATTTTTATCTCTGCTTGTCTATTCCCCAGCTCAATCAATGAGCAAATATTTCCTATTTTTTTAATAGCTGTTGCTATTGATTTTGAAAATATACTAATTGTAATGTTAAGGTCACATCATTCATGTTGATAGGGGATAATACTTAGCCTTTTTGTGTGCTGAATTTTATAGCAAACATATAAGGAGATTTAAATATCTATGTTGCTATTAGCAGAAGCTGCTCAGTTACATACTACTGTGGTTCTCTCATCTTCTGCCTGAGTTTAGTTAAAAATTAAATTAAAATCTTTCAAAAATTTTCTGGGCATTAGCACTTCCTCAAGATCTGTAGAATGATATTTGCTAATGGAAAGTAAATTTAATATCCCATTTCCTTTAAAGATATCAAAGTGAATGTTTTAACAGCTGAATATCAAGTATGTTCTAAGGGGTTGATTGTTTTATTTCTTCTCCTTGACCTGCTTCAAGGATAAAGATATATATGCCTGAGTGTGTTTGCATACACATATACACATACTCATATAATATGCATACAACACACATGTATTTAAACTTTCCTGGCTGACTTTTATGCCCATTGTTTCTGGAAATAAAAGCTGTTTAGAAAGTAGGTATGACTGTCAAGGAGCAATTCGGATGAAAATGCCGTCAATCTAGATTATTATTTGAACTCTAAGCAGTGCGTTGCTCATACAAATTAATGTTCTATTCTCAAAACGCTCATTTGGAAGATAGTGCCCATTCCCTGAACAGTGAGAAGACTGTGAAGAATGTAAGCACAGAGGCTGGGAAAGGAAGCATTTTATATCTAATTGTTATCAATTGTTAGATACCATATTTTACAGAAGTAAAAAAAGATATTTTCTCACTGTAACAAACTTAGCTTCTTCTACTTTATCCAGGTGGGATTTGAAAACACCATCTGTGAAGATTGTGGGAAGATGGCAGAAATGATAAGACCTAGATTTTCTTTTTTTAAAATTTTAAACACAGAATTAAGGAGCTAGATGTCAATATCAAAAAAAAAAAAAAAACATGGGAATGCAACAAAACTAGGCATAGGTTATCCCCATAAACCTCAAAATATGAGTGGTAAGGGCAAACCGACAATAGTGACAAGACTTATTTGGTATAAGAAAGTAGAAGAGTACAATGGGGAATATTATGGACCTAAAATCAAGTGGATCCCCCGAAGAGCCAAGAGGAATTCACTGGAAAGGTTGGTGGGCTAATTTTCAAATGTCAGTTGAAACCAACGAGTTTTTTTTTTTTTTTTACCAACTCCAGTAGTGGGTAAGTGTACGGGGCCCTCAGCAAGGACTGAAGGGGCTGAATCAGTCTAAGGTCTGTGAACTCTCAAAACTGACCAACTGGGACTCCCTTCTAAGACACGGCACACTCAGCAAAACTGCTAGAAGTGGAATAAATACTGAGCAGGAGGGACAACAGAGATGGAGAAAACAGAGGGTACAGATGAGGGGAGAAGAGAGGCAGGAAAATTCAGAAAGCAAACTGCTGTTTTTTAACTACATGAAAAGGAAAGAAGATGAACTTCTGTAAAGGCAGAAAACTACTTTGAGTCTCCTTTTTAAAAGTCTAGGAAAACTAATTTCACATAAAAATGATCGTCAGATGAATATCAAGGTCAAATTCTATGTAAGTTTTTTATAAAAAGAGAGAGAGGATAAGGAGCAAAATATCTTTTTAGGCAGCATGAATAAAGACATGACTACAAAGCAGATTAAAATTGTAACCTGCTCCAAAACAACTAAAAGACATTAAGGAAATTATATAAAACATAAAAGAACAACATAAGTCATAATTACGAATATGAATATGAGGTGCTCAAACATGGGGAATGAAATAAAAATAAAAGAAAAATAATTTCAGAAATGAATACTAATGTATAAGAAACCTAAGATTTACTAAACACAAAAATAATACCCATGTTAGTTATCTATTGATGCATATGGTAAATCACCCTTTAATATAGCAGTGTCAAACAAAAAATATACTTATTATCCCACAGTATCTGTAAGTCAGAAATTTTGCATAGTTTAAATGGATGCTCAGGGTCTCTCACAAGATTGAAATCAAGGTGACTGCCTAGTTGAAGTTATTTTCAGGCTCAATGTGGGAGGGTCAGCTTCTAAGCTTATTCATTGTATTCAATGGATCAATGAATATTCATGAATTCAATCATCCACTCTAAGCTTATCCATTCTATTGCAGATCTCAGGTTTTCTCTGGCTGTTGGCCTGAGACATGAATTCCTTGCTAGGCAGGGCTGTCCAAGTGAACAAACGAGAGAGCAAGAGAAGGCAAAGAAGGGTGGAAGCCAGAATTTTTATAAGTTAATTCCAGAAATGACATCCTATTATTCTGGTGCAATCTGTTTATTACAAGTGAGAGGTCACTCAATCCAGCCCACACACCAGGGAAGAGGATTACATAAGCATGTGACTACCCAGAGATGGGGATCATTGAGAGTAAACTCAGAGGCTTCCTATCATTATGCCTTATAAAACCTAGGAGAAAAAATTAAAATGAAAAAGAAATGAAGAAAAAGAAAAAGTGACAAATATTGAAGATAGATGATGAAAATTCAACATACGGCTAATAGAACCCTATAAAGAAGAAAACTAAAGCAAGGGATCATAACAAACACCAAAAGCTATAACCTAAGAAAATTTCCCTGAGTTAATGGATCTAGGCATGAATGATCCCCAGCCTCTGACCTCACTAAAGTAGAGACAGCGTCGATTGTGTTCTTCCTGATGAAAAAACACAGTACTGCAGCATTTGTCAAATACTTATCACTTATACTATTTTTACATGTTTTCGTTTAATTTATTTTCTAAAATTTCTATTTATCATAGCATCAAATCCTGAGTTTAGAATGCCAGCTATATTTCCTAATATACTTTACTGTTTTCGTTTTGTTTCTTAAGTGTGTCAATGTGCAATCTAAAACCAAATAGCATACTACCAGAGGTAAGTGTACTACAGTTTGGAAAATACTTGTCCAGCACATAGTAAGGGTTCAATAAATGTTAAGTTATTATAACAGAGACTAGGAAAGGGTTTTAAATGAATATGTTCAAATCTATTCCTAATATTGGAAAACTCACATCAGAGTTAATGTCATAGAGAGTGAGCCAGCTAAGATGTTACTAAGTGCAAAAGTTAGCATGAAGTGCTGATAATTGAGGGATTACTCTGTGCAGCTAAATAGGAGCTGATCTCTTATTCCTTTGCTTTGCCTTTGACACTGTTTACTAAAGATCAGGAATGGGGTACCTGTGGCTTTAAGTCCACATGTGGCCTTCCAGGTCCCTAAGTAGGGCTTTTTTACTGAATCCAAATTTTTCAAAACAAATCCTTTTACTTTTACTAATGCAGTTTTGTTCATTTTTTTTATTTTTATTTTATTTTTTAAATAAATGTATTTAAAATACCAAAGAATAAAATACATTTCAACAAAATAATCCTCCCAGATTTGACTGGCACAAGTAAACTAGAACATTAGTAAGCCATAAGGGCTAAATTGACAGCTGCTACATTCATGATTTAGTTCTAACTTTCCTGTCCTGACTGGCACCACTACCACAGGAGGCTGGTTGGAGACAGTTTATGGGGATTGAGTATGTCAGTTTGTTATTAGCTTTTAACAACTCTGTATTGTGTTTCTGTTTGAAGTGGAATTTGTGAATAGTTGCACAGCTCAATAGTTTTTTAAAAATTCTGTCTGCTTAACAGCCTATCGTGTCAAAGAAGACCAAGAGAATGCTGAAGGAGAAAAGCAGATTTTTAAATGAGGATTGGGGATTGTAGTATCATCTTATTTCTGCTAAAGATAGGATGATTTGCTTGCTTTGCAATACTGAAATATCAGCTTAAAGAAATTCAATGCTCATCAGTGTTATAATATTCATAAGGACCACATCTATTTTAAATGTTTTAAATTAAACAGGTGCAAAAGGTTGTGTTGCAGAAATTAAAAGATGAAAAGCAATAGCAAAGGCAAGTCTTTCAAGTGGCAATGAGACCTGGAAATAATGCCACTGCAGCAACTTATAAAGTAGCTTATGTACTCAGGAAAAAAGGGAAGCCATTCAGTGATGTAGAAATTATGAAAGAATGCATTGCTGAAGTTGTAGGGTGCTTAGACTCTGATAACGTTTCAACATACAAACAACTACCTCTTTCAAGGAGAACCATAACTGATTGGCAGCATGAATTAGCCTTTAACTTAACAGAATAACTTCATGTAATACTTCAAAAGGAAAATATATATTATTCAATTGCTTTGGATGAATCAACTGATACTACTGACTCAGCACAGGTTTTATACTTTATTTGGATCATATCAGTTACTTGCTTTGGGCACTCTTACAAACAGAACACAGAGTACAGATATCTTCAACAACTTCCAAGATAAATGTTGTGAAGTTTGGCTTAATTTGGTAAATTTAGTGAGTATATGTACAGATAGTGCACCTTCCATGACAAGAAAACATGAAGGGTTTATTGCACAGATTAAAAAAAAGTATTCACAGATCTAGATGCTTTCATTTCTTTTCATTTTTTCATTGTATCTTGTATTAGCAAAATATCTGTGCTAAAGCTACTATTTTAAGTGACACTTTGCAACAAGTTATAAGTGTTGTTAATTATATTTGTGCAAATGCAACATAGCATTGTCTGTTTCATAACAGGCTAAAGTTGAACAAGGAAGTATTCAGTGTGGATTTGCCATATCATTCTAAAGTACATTGGCTATGCAGGGTCAGGTGTTAGCCAAAATTTTATCTCTGCAAGAACAGATAGTAAAATTTTGTGCAGAATAGAATCAGCAATGTGAATTATTGAAAGAAGATTTCTGTAGGAATGCACCATTTCTGTGTGATATCATGTCAAATGAAAACGACTTGAATATTTCTTTCAAGGTAAAACTGAGTCTATATATGATATGTGGCAAAAAATCCAAGCATTTCAAAAAAAGCTATCTTTTTTCAAATACTTCTTCTTCTAAAGGATATTTCAAATGAACATCTTACCCAGTTATCAAAGGTCATTGATGAGCAGGATGATATATGTGAATCATTTGAAGAATACACAGCTGTTATAGATGATAGACATATTAATTGGAGAATACAATGAAAAGTTCACTGACTTTGAGAATCGCAACATCATAATCAAATTAACATTTCAGTCTAGTTGATATCACCAAGACATGTAAAGAACTACAGAAGAAATTTATTGAGCCCTCAGTAGATAACATTTTAAAGTCATTGTTTGATGCTAAGAAAGATCCAATTGAAATATGGAAAAATGCAGTAGAATACACACACCTTCAGCAACATGTCCCAAAAATGCTTCCTTGCTTTTCGACCACTTATTGCTGCAAATCTACTTTCTCCTACCTAACCCAAATCAAGACTCCCTTAAGGTCACAAATGACTGATTCCCATCTAGAGGATCAACTGAAACTGTGGACATCCATGTTGCAACCAAATATTCAAATGCTTTCCAACAAAAAGCAACACAACAAAGTATTAAAGGTTAGTTAACTTTAAAAGTAATAAATACTTTTTATGTTTTGAAATTATTAAGTATATAGTGTTAGATTTTTACAGAACAATGTACATTTTTAAGTATATCTAATTGAAATTTCTTGAACGAGGCCTTCCAACATGAAAAGGTTGTCACCCCTGGTAAAGGTGAATGGTGTATGCTGAAATCACGGAGCTTTGTGTCAATTTCCAGTGTGTTAGACAGATATATGCAATGCTCATTTCTAAATTGTTTCAAATAATTTGTTTTTCTATTCCAGAGTAAGTCCCTAACATCATGGTGATAAGGATATGAATGTTGCTATTAATAGTGCTAGCATATGCTACTTTCTTATCCAATTAATAGGTGAATATGTAATCATTTGTCAAACAGTATCCTTTGCTAAACTGACATTTTCCTCACCAATAATTTTGCATAATTAGGTTATAAATAGTTCTTTTGTGGAATTACGACAACAACTAAAGTTTAAGGGTGTATGAATATATACATGTAATTTTTTCACTGAAATTCATCCTAAACAAAAAGGAAGAAAGACATTGGTTAGAGAAATGTGGTATTTGGAAGAAAATTATCATGTCTAGAATTCCTAATGATGTAGAAAATAAATGCTAGACATAGAAAGTCATAGACTTTAGACTTCAGAGAATAAATAGTATTGATAAAAAAGTAACTTAAGTAGAGTCAAAGTCTTCTGGTTCCCAAATAAAGTGGAAACTGACAGGGAGAAAGAGGCATAAAAGCTAAGGTCTGTGGCTTTACTATAAGAGAAAACAGGACAAAAACTACTTTTTTCCCTTAGCAGCTGGCACTTTTGCAAGTCCCTGATCATTGGAATTGCTGAGACTTTAGGGCTTCACTAGGTTATAAAGAAAATTGTTTTAAAAAGTCTAAAGCATGTATATCTTTTTTATTCTCCTTTTGCACTGCAGCTTCATTTTTCTTCCATTTTTTAATCTTCTCTCTATGAAAATCTAGAGGAAATTAAGTCTTCACACAATGTTCTTAAATTCTTAAGTAAGCTAGCTTACTTATCTGTTCCCATTTCTCTATCTCAAGGTACCACAATAGACATCTATACTAGAGAGTCTGCAATGGCAAGATGTGAATTATATATGACATTTAAAATGTCTCTCTGCTACGAGGGGAAATAGCTGTTCCAGGTAATTGCTGTTCCTGAGTACTAGGAAGAGGATCAACATCATGGAGAGATAAGGGTGGCTCTTTGGAAATAGAAAGTAGAGCAGAGCTTTTTTCCATCTACAGGCATGGCCTAGCCACTCTTTCATTATAGTCCAACAATATTTGACTTCATTTACTTCTCTAATGTACATCTCCTCCAGTGTGTGAGTCTCTTATGTAAAGCTATTCATTCTTCCTGAAAAGATTTTGTCACCATTTCCTGGAAAAATACCTACTTGTCCTTAAGGTCTTAATGACCTTGAGGCATCTTATCATCCTTAACCAAATTAACTTCCCTTTTTCATATGTTCCTGCATTCCATACTTGTTTTGAACAATTTATTAAAATTATAATTAAATAATTCTTCATATAATTTTTAATTTCACGTATTTTGTCTCTACCAGAGAGTAAGTGTTAGGAGGGTACCTTATTGCTATTATTTAACCCTTCAATAAGAGCTCAAAAAATATTTTTTGAATGAATAAATTAATTAATTAAATGGTATTCACCAGCTGAGCACCAGACAAGACCTTTCTTTATTGGTGGGGGTAATACTACAATAAATGAAAGCAGAGTATAGCAGAAAGAGCATTTGATTCAGAATAAGAACATTTGGGTATTAGTGTTCTATCAATTTTTAGCTACATGCTGGGAAGAAGACACCCTAAGAGTTAGATCCTTCAACTGTAACATGAAGATAACTGGGGTTATCCTCAAAAGGCTGTTTTTAAAAATTGTTTAGATATTCAAAAGTGTAGAAAATGACTCCTTACAATTAAAAATACTATATTATATACTACAATATTGTCCATATAGGCAGTGACCTGCACAGATTAGCAAATGTTACTTAATACCCCAAATGTAATGGATAACAATGTAGGAGAAAATGATGAAGTTTTGCTAATCTTAAGAATTTGATTAAAACGCTAAACAAAGTGATACAAATAGTTACAAAACCTTCAAAGTTCACAATAGTTTCCCATTGCACTTAACAAAAGTTTGGAAAGAATACCGCTAATATTAACAAAGTTTCTGAGATTCTTTATGTTCCCTGCTTGGTATGCACAATGCCAATGTTGAAGGCCAGAGATTTAAGTCTGCTCTTATCTGGGATTAGATGGTGTATTCAATCCATTTCAAGAAACAATTCCTCAGTTTTGTCTTATGCGTAATTCTGTGCAAGATGCTTCAGAAGATACTGAAAACACAACAGCCACTACTTTTTAAAGAATCTGTTTATAAGAAGGGATACAGATGCAGCCGAGGCAGGTCTAGGGCTCCTTTCCCATACAAGAGAATGAGCTTATTTGCCTGTTAGAGAAGCCTTGAAGGACTCAGGCTTCCTCTGGAAGCAAAATGCTACAATGACATTGGTGGAAACCAAGGGATATTGGACTATAAGCTCTAGAGGGTATTTCTATTTTTCTTTCCAGTCTGCTCTTTATCAAAATTTACTTTTCCAATCTCACTTCATCACAGGATGCTATTTAAAGATGGTTTATTGGTTCAGCTGAAACAAGATTCCAAAACAGTGACTCATGGGGCAAACCCTGGAAGATCTGTTTGATTTGCCTCTGGGGTGTTAAAAATAAATAACTCTGATAGACAGGGAACACAATCTCAAGTTCACTGTATTTCCTATTATTCTCTAATACTTCTGCCCACAGTTTTACACATTTGCTACCCACCTTGCCCCTGGGCCAAATATTGCTTTTCCTAAGAATATCCTCAAATTTAATAGTGACTATCTATTAAGGGGTGGGGAGGGCCTTAATCAAAAGAGGATAAATTGAAAGGTAGAACTAAAATTTCAAAGGATAGTGGATTTTTGATCAGGGGAAGTATGTTTGAATTGAAATACATTGTTATACTTAAACATCACATCAAAATAGGTAACCGCCTATTACTCCAACTGGCCAGATCTCTGGAAATACTGTGTGGAAATTTAAATGAAAAGGATATAAATAACTAGGCAATATTAGAAGCTTAGCTCATCACTGTTTATGAGATTTACTCATAATAATACATACATTAAATTTATAAACCACATCACAACTCGTAAAGCGTATATACATGTATTTTCTCATTTGTTTGTATTTTCTTTATTCTAACAAAAATTTATACAGAAAATTTCAAAATAAATTTAGAAACATATGTATCCTCAACCTGAAATTGATAAGGATTGCTATTCTGACATATTTGATTTATATTTACTTTTATTAAATTTAATATTTTATTTTAACAATGATCATTTAGGAATAAATCAATATGTAAGATAGTTAATATTAAGTAGGAATCACAAGTATGATTGTATAATAAAGGGACAGGAAAGCTATTGGAGATGAAGGCTCCCAGGGGAAGAGAATTCCAGGTCAAAGTCTGGCCTTGGTTTCCCCGGTAATTTGTAAAAGCACCTGGGAGAGGCAGTGGTAAGATTCAGGGAGGCCTGGGGACATGGGCTGATTGCAGTCAGGTCAGCAGTGCAGGCCAGTTACAGGACACTGGGGAAGAATAAGAGATGGGAGGGGGACTGCTTGGTCTTTTCAACTTCTAATCTTCCCTTGGCCCCTAACTTCAAAAATTGATAGGAAGCTAAAGATGAAACAGTTTCTTGCCTGGAAGGAGTCTGTCTTCTAGACTTATCCAAGCAGCAGGGGTTAGAGTAGAGAGATGAGATTCCACCCACATGTGGTGAAGGCAAGCTGGTATAGACAAGGATCTGGGTGAGGATCACCTTGATATTCTATCATCAGGCTTGAAAAACAGTATTAGTGATGACAGCCCTCAGAATGCACCTGTGCTTTCTCCAGTCACTCTGCTCTAATATGCACCAGCCATTCTACGATGTCTCTTCAAGTTCTGCTGTATGGGATCTCCACTTACGTTTATCACATACCTCCTCTTTATAGGTTTTCTTTATCATTTGGTGGAGCTTTCAAAACTTTCAATAACTTATTGAGAAAGGCATATAGATGATACTTTTCTGGGGGGTGGGGTGGCTTTGCATTTCTAAAAATGTCTTTATTTTGTTCTTTATTCATTTTTCTGCCTGGGTATAGAATTATAAGTTGGAAATACTTTACTTCAGAATTTTGATCTCTATCTCTCCCCCTTTCCCCTGCTGAAAACTTATAAAATTTTCTTTGTACCTTGGGGTTTTGAAATTTCACATTAGTAGACTTTGGTATGGACCTGTTTTCATCCACTGAGATTTGTGTGTCCTTTTAATTGTTCAGTTCTGGGAAGTTTTCTTAAATTATTTTGTCTATTTTATACCCTCTGTTTGTTATGTTTTTCTTTATGGAATTCCTGTTATAGAGATCTTGGACCACTTTTATTGGTGCTCCAACTTTCATATCCTTTTTCCTCCCATTTTCCATTTCATTTTCTCTGTTGATTCTGGGTGGTTTTCTCAAATTTATTTTACAGTTCTCCCATTTTTTAAAGTATTTTATTTTTGGCTGTCATGTTTCTAAATTCTAAGAATTCTTGTTTTTCTCTGAGTATTGATTTTCTCTAACATTCTATTCTTTTTTATAAACAAATATACCATCTTCTCTCATTGTTATGAAAATATTAATACTTAACAAGATTTTTTAAAACTATTCTTCTCCCTACATTGATTTCTGTTCTTTCAAGTCACTTTAATATTTATATATTTTGATCCCTATCTTTCGTGTTAGAAAATTTCATCTACTCTTTGAAAAACACTGTTATGAAAATATTTTATTTACCACAACAGTAAGAATATATTTGCAAATCATATATCTGATACAAAACTTCTATCCAGAAAATATAATGAGCTCTTAAAACTCAATAATAAATAAGTTAAAATAGGACACCTATTTGTACAGATACTATATATATATTTTTTTTAAAAAGGTATTTAACATCCTTAGTCATTAGAGAAATGTAAATTAAAACCAAAATTAGGTGCCACTGTGCACCCACTATAATGACTTTAATAAAATAGATTGGCCATATCAATCTATTTTAAGAGGATATGGAGAAAATCCACTTTAACTTATTCCTGGTAGAACATGTACTTTGGTAAATGATTTGGCAGATTCTTAACAAGTTAAGCATACATCGACCATATGGTCCAGACACTCCACTCCTAAGTTTGTACCCAAGAGATACAAAAGCACATCTCCATAGCAAGACTTTCATGCAATTCTTCAAATCAACTATTATTGTAATAGCCAAAAATTGGAAAGAACCCAACTGTCCAACAATATGTAGACAGATAAATTATGATATCCCCATACAATGAAATACTACTCAGCTATAGAAAGAATTAACTGTTGATACAACACTATTGGCAAGAGTGTTGATGGATCTCTTATGCTGAGTGAAATGAGCCAGACAGAAAAAGAGTATAAATTATATGATTCCATTTATATAAAATGCTTAAAAATTCAAACTAGTCTATAATGATAGAAAGTGGATCACTGGCTTCCTGGGTTTGAGGAAAGGATTACAAAGAAACAGGAGAAAATTTTGTGGGTGATCACTTTTTTGATTGTGGGGATTACATGTGTATATATATATATCTAAGTTAAAACATCAAAGTATTCCTTTAAACATGTGCAATTTTTGTTTGTAAAATATAACTCCATTAAAGCTGCTTAACAAAAAAGAATACAAACTTGAGTCTCTACCTCAGCTCTCAATTTCCTCATATCTATTTCTGAACCAATATTATGCTGCCTTAGTTATTATTACTTTTTTTACTATTTGCCAAGGCAGGTCCTCTCCTAGCCATTCCACTTATTTCTGGATGTTATATATTCACAATCACGTACATTTTAGAATTAGTTTGTTATATACCTTAAAAATTCATGAAGGAGGATGTACTTTAATTTCAGAAAAATTGACAGCCTTATTGTATATAGACATCCATAATGAGATTTTCACCACTTGTTTGGGTTTTCATGCATGTATTTCAACAGTATTTTACAATTATTTTTCTCATAATGGTTTTACTTTTATTTTCTTAGTTTTTTGGCATTGTAAAGGTTTTTCTACTATTATAAATATTTTTTGTAGTTCTATCTTTTTATAAAAATTATTGCTGGTGATTCTTCTTTTCCTTTGATCTTTACATATTGATCTAATTTTCTGGTACTAATAATGAACTGTAATAATGGTTCAATAATTTCTCAGCAGATAAACAATTATGACATAAGAAACTAAGAAAATATAATGAAGTTTGTTAGACAGCTTTTCTTCTTTTTATATCTGGAAGGGTTGTAATATATAAAGGATTATCTGTGCCTTGGAAGTTCACAATTAGCATCATCAGGTGAATTTTGAGGCATTGGGAATTGATTATTTTGACTATAGATTTTTTATAGTATTTGTTTTATTTAGGTTGGCTATTCTATCATTTTTGATACTCATATTTTCTCTAGAAAAATAGTTCATGTTACCCACATTTTCAAGGTTTCTTATAATAAAATTTTTCCTAGAATTATTTTCCAAAGACCAAAGAGATCCCCAAAATATTATAATTTGTGAGCATGTACTTGATTATAAGGTATTTAACATTTTGTCTTCATTCTATTAATCTTTTTAACAAAAATAATTTTAATGTTTGTTTAATGTATCACTTATACTTATTTTTTCCAGATTTTTGAATTAAATGCTTAGTTCATTTTTATTTTTTACTCTCTTTTAAAATGAATATAATTAAGGCTAAAATTTTACTTGTATGTAAGTGTGTGAGGGATAGTCTCAAAACAGATTTATAGCATTATTTGGCCACATTTCATTTGTTCTTCATAATCATACCACAACATTGGCAGGAATTAATATTCCTGTTTTACAATGGAGTGACATGCTGTGAAAGGTTTAGTTGTTTCCCTGCCAATACTCACACATTTGTGAATGTTCAAGCAGAAAATAGAACTCTATAACCACTCATTTGCTGACTGTCTAGCCAGTTCTCTGGATAAGAATGTGCACTGTGAATGCAACTAGGCACAGAAGCAAATTTTCAAAGCAAGTCCATGGAAATATTTTTTAAGATAATTCAATCACAGCTCTTTGAATTTTGTTTGGATTTGTTTCAAGCAAAGGGATTCACTATGAAAAATACCTTTCGGTGTTTACTTGTCTTTGCATCTCAGGTGAAGTTATGTGTAGGAACATGATCAAATTTAATCTTCCTCCTTGCATCACGTGGGCTGTAGACAGGAGAGAGTTCCAACCTGCCTGCTGGAAGACTTGGGTCTTCATGTGTACAATATGCAAACTCAACATGAGAACTAATTAGAAATGTATAGGTTGGGACCAAGGATTGGGATGACATTATGAGTTTATGCTTGAACTTTCTGTCGACTCCAATTATGGAAATGAAAGAATGGTTTTAAAGAATGAGAAAATGACTATGATACCATAAGCTGGAAAGAAGAAAAATATCTCCATGGACCAGAAAGTCACAGTGGTAACTTAGTGATCAGGGACTGAAGCCAGGGCCTGCTGACTCTAGTCTAAATGCAGGTAGGATTTATCTCCCACAGAGTATTGGGAGCTAAAGCTCAGCGTGTGTGGCAGGAGACCAGAGTCAAGTTAATTATATGAAACTTGGGGCAGGTGCAGAGCTCACTAGCCTATGAAATATGGTCGAAAGAAAATTATGGCTGCTCCTGGGGCAATGACTTATGCAAAGGTACATATCTGCAATGTCAAAGGATGCAAAGTCCTATACACAGGATCTAAAATTAAGTCACCCTACATTTAGTGACTGATTTTTTGAGAAAGCTCTTGAAAATTGTTCTAGGGATGGAGTTCCCTTGGGAGCCAAGTTGTGTCTCTGAAAGTTGAATTTCTGTGGCAACCAGGAAACAGATTCCCCTAGATTGGGATAAGAGGGATGGGAGGAGGCTTGATCCAGAGAATGAAGCTGTGTGTCTTTACACCAGACAGGGTCCCAGGGAGGGGCTATTCCCCCCCCACACACACACACACAGGAAATAGCTGTGGGGTCCATTTGGCAGATGAGTTCTCAGATAGGTTGTAGATATTTTCAGGCCCTCATATGTATCATGACATAGCAGAGAAGATCTTCCAGACCCATAGAGGCCAGAAAGACAAAAGTGATCTTAAGACCAGTGATAAATGATTATTTGGGATGATGGACATCTCAGGGCATACTGATGAACAGCCTCCTTCCCATTTACTTCCCACCGCCAACACACACACCTTGTCTTAGAACTAGGTAAGTTTCTTAGGTACAGTCCCATTTAAAAAGGCTTCAATTTTATTGACGTTATTTTCTGTTTTTTTGATAAATTGTGAATTTAAAATGGAAATTCTTTTGGGTTACAGAAAAAGTGTTATGTGCTTTGTCTGCTAAGATTAATACCGGATAATAGTCCAAACAAGTCATTCGAGTAAAATGTAGGGCTGTGCTACTATGAGGTTAATGAAACGAACAGGGAAGCCTAAGGAGTTTACCACTCAGGAGTGCCAGGGGCCAGCTGGGCCATTCAAACCCACTCCTGCCCTGGCTGAGATTTGGCATTGTGTGATGGTGGTGGTTGTTCTGGCTTAAACTTTGATGAGAATGTCTCTGGTCCTATGGCTGGCTGAGATTTTCAGAGTGGCAGCAAAGACAGCTATTCTAGTTATTTTTATCCTTTGGGGATCTCTTTTTATTTTCACAGGGAGTCATATTTTCTGCATGTCATTTCCCAAGAAGGCAGAGTTTCCTTCAGGTTAGCTCTTACTTCAATATCTTCCCTGAGATGGTGTAAGCAGAACAATCAATTTTTATCCAAATTTGTATTATTGTGGAAATTTTCTTCATTACAAAAACAACACTTTGTCCCTGAAACTTGCAGATGGGGTAAAACTGAGACCTTCCTCTTCTAAATCCTTTGTCACCCTAGATATAAAAAGAGATGACCAGTATTAAACCACTAGAGTACTGATGATTTACTGTGCTGTCTTTAACAAGTAATTTTAATAAAAAGGAGACATTACTTTGGTCAGTTCCCATTTATTTATTTGCCAGGAAAACTATCACAGGAACAAATGACAACCTACAGAATGGGAGAAAATATTTGCATGCTACACATTGATAAAGGGCTGATAAGTAGAATCTATATAGAACTCAGGACATCAGCAAGAAAAAATCAAACAACCCCATTAAAAAATGGGCAAAGGACATGAACTGAAGCTTTTCAAAAGAAGATAGACTAATGGCCAACAAACATGAAAAAATGCTCAACATCTCTAATCATCAAGGAAATGTAAATCAAAACTACAAAGCAGTATCACTTTAACTCCAGTAAGAATGGCCTTTATCAAAAAGACCCAAAACAATAAATGTTGGTGTGGATACAGAGAGATAGGAACACTCATACACTGCTGGTGGGACTGCAAATTAGTACAACCTCTGTGGATATACCTCAAAGAGCTACAAGTGGAACTACCATTTGATCCAGCAATCCCATTACCAGGCATGTGCCCAAAGGAACTGTACTTGAATGTTTATAGCAGCACAATTCACAACTGCAAAGATATGGAAACAACCTAAGTGCCCATCAGTACCTGAGTGGATTAATAAAATGTGGTATATGTATACCGTGGAGTACTACTCAGCCACAAAAAAAAACAATGGTGATATAGCACCTCTTATATTATCCTGGATAGAGCTGGAACCCATTCTACTAAGTGAAGTATCACAGGAAAAGAAAAACAAGCACCACATATACTCACCATCAAGTTGGTATTAACTGATCAACACTTATGTGCACATTTAGTAGTAACATTCATTGGGTGTTGGACAGGTGTGGGGGGTAGGAGGGAATGGGTATATACACATCTAATGGGTATGATGTGCACCATCTGGGGGATGGACATGCTTAAAGCTTTCACTCAGGTGGGGCAAAGGCAATATATGTAACCTAAACCCCTATAAGATGCTGAAATAATAATAATAAAAAAAAACACAAATCAACTGTATCTGCTACTTATAGGAGCATATATCCAGGGCAATTTGAATCTATGTTCTCAGGTTATAATCCTTAAGCTTGGCCTAAATAGACTCTCTACTTATATTTTTAAAAAAAGAAGGAATTAATGATACCACCATTAGACTTGACACAGATTTCCACTTTTTCCTCTCAGCCTAAATCTAGTATTTCTTCTCCTCCCTATGTCCAAATTTGCCTGGAATGAAGGAGAGATTTGACTCATGAGGGATCCTTGGATAGCTTTTGATATTTCTTTGACAATTGTAATTTAACAAACCAAAAAACAAGGTGCATGAAAGGAGCTCTGCAAAATTTTTATGATTGTGAATAACTTTATATTTCCATTTTCATACTATTATTAAAAAACATCATTTTTAGCAAACACAGGGTAAAATATGTCAGAAGATGAAATTTTAAGGTAAAAAATACCTTAGATGTTTCCATTTTCTTGTGATGTTAAGTCACCATGGAAAAGATAGACTTTTTAGAATTTCCATATTCTGGGAAAGGAAAGAGAGTAGTATATTTCTAAGGCCTGAACATGGGTGTGTATATGGGAAAAGAGATCAAAAATATTTTGTGTTTCAGGGCTCACAGAATTTAAACTAATTGGTTAGAAAGTGGAGGCGATGAAGGCAGGTGCTTGAAGTTGGGGGCTACTGTGAAAGTTCTTGCTTTCTGAGACTGCCAGGTAGGAGCAGAAGGTATGATGTTTCTGATTGGTCCCCGTGAGCCTGGAAATGTCAGCAGTGAGAGTGCAGACCTGAAGACTGGAATTCTGTCTCCAAAGCTCTGGGTAATGTAAACCCCAGAATGCCTGGAAAGTCCTGGAAGGGAGAGGTGCTCACTAACAGTGTCTGGTGTGGATAACTTGTTAACTTTGGCAAGCATGGACACAGAGCTAGACCTAGATACATATAGATTTAGAAAAATAAAGAAACATAACATTTGTGCACATTCGTATTTAAGATAAACAGAAAATAAAGTATCAAGTATACAGTTTTGAATATCTACTGACAAATTATTTTTCAAAAAAATTACTTTTCAAAAAAAACCTCCAGATTTTATATCTATAGATATCATTACTATGAAATGTTCATTTCGAGCTCTCAGTTCCCTGGAAAAATTGAGACTTTTCTTTGAATTTAACATTTTGTCTTTGACTTAATCTCCCTTTGTTGGATTTACTTTTATTTCTGAAATAACATTCTTGCAGACACTTGGAGATCCTCATGTTTCATAATAATCCCTGAAGTCTTAAAATTCAGTTAGAAACCACCGAGGGTAATGGCTTGTTCATAAGGGCTGTCTATGCTAATTTTTTTTATTATGGTTATTTAGTAATGGATACTGCTACTGTGTGGATGTATCTTTCCAAAACTCATAGTTAACATTTAATCACTAATGTGATAGTATTAAGAGGTGAGACCATTAGGAGGTGATTAAGTCATGAGGGTGAATCTTTATGAATAGGATTAAATTAATGACCTTAGAGTATCCTGGGAGCCATTAGCCCCTTCTGCCACGTGAGAATACAGCAAAAAGCATCATCTAGGAAGCAGAGAGAAAGCCTTCACCACATGCTGAATTTTCTGCTTAAAGCTTAGAATTCACAGCCTAAAGACCATAAACAATAAATGTCTGTTGTTTATAAGACAGTCTTATACTCAGTCCAAGATACATTTGTTATAGTGGCAGGAGTGAACAAAGATATACAATGTAACCCAAAGGTCATAAAAAGGAAAAAAAAAAAAAAACAACTTTTATCGGATGGGGGGCAGATGGGAGGGGAGAGGAGGGGAAGGATATATACTTACAAAATAGGTGCAATACGCACCACCTGGGGGTAGGACACACTTGATGTGTAAGTAAGGCGGGAGACGCGGGGAGGAATGGCAGGGGCAATATATGTAACCCTAACAATATTTGTACCCCCATGATATGATAAAATAAAAGGAAAAAATATTAAGAAATTATGACCTGAAACTATAAAACTCCTAGAAGAAAGCATAGAAGGAAAGTTTCATATTAGCGTTGGCAATGATTCCTTGGATATGACCCCAAAAACACAGGCAACAAAAGTAAAAATAATAAAAGTAGGCAAGTAGAACTACATCAAACTAAAAGCCTTCTGCACAGCAAAGGAAATAATTAGCCGAGTGAAAAGGCAACCTATGGAAAAGGAGCAAATATTTGCAAACCATATATATGATAACATATTAATATCCAAACTAAGACATTTCTGTATCTCAATAGCTAAAAAATAAAATCTACTTAAAAAATGGGCAAAGGACTTTGAATAGACGTTTCTACAAAGAGGACATACAAATGAACAGCAGGTATATGAGAAGATGCTCAGTGTCATTAATCATCAGGGGGATGCAGATCAAAACCATAAGGAGATATCACCTCTTACCTGTTAGGATGGCTATTATTAACAAAACAAAAAATAACAAGTGTTGGCCAGGATATAGAGAAATTGGAACACTTGTGCATTGATGGTGCAAAATTAAAATGATGCAGTAGCTATAATCCATGCTGCATTTCCAACAATATGGAGCACGTAAAAATTAAAAATGGAACAACATATGATCCAGCAAACCCACTTCTGGGTATTTACTGACAAGAATTGAAATCAGTATATTGTAGAGATGTTTGCACTCCCATGTCTATTGCACTATCACTTATAATAGTCAAGATGTCCAAACAACATAAATGTCCTTTGATGGATGAATGGATACAGAAATATGAAATATGATATATGCATACAATGGAATGCTATTCAGCCTTAAAAAAAAGGAGTCCTGCCATATATGACAGTTTCAATGAAATAAACCAGTCACAGATAACAAATGTCACATAATTCCACCTATGTAAGGTATTTAAAATAGTCACACTCATAGAAGCAGAGAGTAGAATAGTGATTGCCAGGGGGTGAGGGCAATGGGGAAGTGGTGAGTTGCTATTCAATGAGTACAAAGTTTCAATTATACACAATAAATAAGTTCTTGAGATCTGGTGTACTGCATTGTACTTATTATTTTAAAAACCACAAAACTGTATTGTACACTTAAAATTTTCTTAAGAGGCTAGACCTCATATTAAATGTCCTTTCCACAATTTAAAAAGAAAAAGAAAAAAATTGATACCATGAATACCAAGCATCCTTAAATAACTAGGCTGGTATTTTAGTTCAGTTTTCACATTTCAACATGGACTTTGTTTACTTACCAATCCCTCACCTCTTGAGTAAAGATTAAATTAGCCCAGCCAGCCCATAGGAATTTTTGCTTGCTGTGAAATTCCCCTGACCTTTATTTTCTGAATCACTTGTTGCATTGTATTGTTTGTTATATTTTCAGTAGTTTGTTTATATACATAGCTTTAAAAAGTCTTAAGGGACAGAGAACCAAGATTCTTATGTTTTTTCATCTCCCTTACTTAGCTTTGCCTGCATGATGTTGCAACATTTTGTTGATTGATTTATTAAAGAAACAATTTCTATTCAATTTCTGTTAATTTCCAAGCCATTGAGTCGATAAATCTCAAAAAGATATTTCTTGCAATTGATGAAAGATTTTCAAATATGTTAATTTTTAAATTATTATTTATAACAAGTTTTAATGCTGGAGAAGGAAGTATATGACATGGTTCATTGCACTAAAATTTATTTAAAAATTTGGAAAATAGTATGACTTCTCTCTGGGATTCTGATTCTGTCTCTCTAACATGATATATTGTGGTTTGTAAAGTTGGTACCTGTTAAATGAATACTAACAAAATGAATTGGTGAATTTTCTCTATTTTATGAAATATTCACTGGAAGTATTTATTGGAAGTATTTGTTCCATAATATTTGGGAAACCAAACCATCTAGTTGTGATGTGTTCTTGCAAGAAGATTTTTCACTACGAATCTATTTCTTTAATGATTCAGGTTTCCTATTGTTTCTTGTGTCAGTTTTTGTGGTTAAGAGAATTTATCCATTTCACCTAAGTTTTTAATGTTATTTTATAAAGTTATTCATAGCTCAGGATAGTGGATACTAAGTAAATTTTTGATGAATGAATGAATCAATAAGTGAATGTTAGGCTCAACCATCTGGAATAAAGCATGTATACATTAATCCATAGTTTCAATTCATAACTGAAGCAGGATAATATTAAAAATAACATTGAACAAAAAGTAATGCACAAGTAAATCATAAAGAATCGGCCCATTTATAAAATGTTAAAGATGGGCAAAACTAGACAGTATATACATTGGAGTACTACATATACATAGTAAACCTATAAGGACAAAAATATTATTAACACAAAACTGAGGCTTGTAGTTTCCTTGGTGAATGACAAGAAGGATGCATTAAGGAGGAAGAAATGGTGTGTTTTAAAAATGAGAAACTTGTCATGATCGTAATACCATTACCTGAATGGAAGGTAGATAAACCAGTGTTAGAATTACAGCTATAATTTAAAATCTTTGCTATATAATATAAATATAGCACAAAATATTTTTCCATTCTACTGTAGATGGACTTAAGTAGAGGACTTAAATAATAATGATTGGTAATTGTGACTAAAAAATAAATTTCAATTATTTACCATTTCCTTGAAACTTAATGTAAAATATAAGAGAAAATTAGCACATTTTTGAAACATGACTAAGTAGAAAACATGACTAATTAGAAAATGATTAATTCTATATTATATCAAAGACTAATAAATTAAATCAGGGTATTTATTGAGTTCTAACTAAGTGTAAAAGACTGAGTTAGGCAATGGAGATTTAAGGAAAAATATAGAGGAATATTTGTAACCCTCTTGAAACCTATAGTCCAGTTAAAAGTCCAGGTAAATATCAGATAGTTCCATATAATTTGTATTGAATTATACAAAATTAGTGATAATACACCATATTTGGAGTGAATTATATGGTGTATTTCCAAATACACCATATTTGGAAATTACCAAAATGGTAATTTCTCTTCACTATAATAAAACAACCCTGGAAAATGAAGGACGTTTTCCTCTGAGAAGTAAGGTAAGACATGCAGAATTAAGATAGGAAGAAAAAGAGACTTTAATTTGTAAGAATCAGAGAATTAATGAAATTAAAGGTAATTCAGTATTCAGTATGGAGGTTTTACTGAAAGTGAGGAATCTGGAGAGGAAAACAGGGGCAGATAATTTAGTTTTGGTGGTTTAATCATAAAATTAAATGCTATACAACAGTGAAAATGAAGAAACCACAGCTACACACTTCACTCTTAAATCTCAAAAACATAATATTCTTCAAAAATTCATAGCACAGGAGAAAATATAGCACACAGTTTGATTTTTATAAAATTAAAAAACAGGAAATCCAAAACAATACATTGCTTTGGAATACAGTTGTAGCATAGTTTCTTTTTCTGTATTACAATTTCCATCATATAAGTAACACATTTTTATTTTATTTTTAAAATTAATAAATTCATTGTAACTGGAAAATATTCTAATGAATTATAAAGGAAAAAAATCTTCTTATACCCTCAGTTTTTCCTGCCATCTGAATCCCAATCAAGTAATCAATTATTATTAGTACTTGATGCATATCTTTCCACTCTTCCTATAAATATATGTACATGTGTATAATGTTTGTACTCTCTTGCTATGCATTTTTATTTTTCTATTTTTAAAGATATATGAGGTCTGTTCGGAAAGTATTCAGTCCTTGTTAATATAAAGAGACCGGTCTGAGTGACACTGATGTAACCTGGCAGCCAAGGAGAATGGACTGCAATGCGCATGCGTGGACCATGATGATGTCACTGTACCAGTCAGTGGAGATGCCGTTGAGTGAGCATGTGTGCTGTGTGGCTGTGGCATTCAAAATGACTGAGCCAGTAGAGCAATGAATCTGCATCAAATTTTGCATTAAGCTTGAACATTTTTCTGCAGAAACTATTCAGATGATTCAAAAGGCTTTTGAGGATGAGGCAATGAGTGCAGTGCAAATAAAAGTGTGGCACAAATGCATCTCGACAAAGATGGTCGAGAATCTGTTGAAAGCGATCCACATTTTGGAAGGCCTGCAACAAGCAGAACACCTGAGAGTGTTGAATGTGTATGAGTTAGGTTAAGAGATGCTGGGAGAACTGTGTGAGGTCTCACAGTGACTACTTTGAAGGGGACTTAGATGCCATTGTCCTATGTACAATGTTTCTTGTTATCTTCTTCAATAAATATCTCTATTTTTCATAGCGCATGGCTGGATACTTTCCGGACATCCCTTGTATGGCATACTAAAGAGCATGTATCTAATTTGGTGCACTCTTTAAAGAATATGTACAAAAGGTACAAGCACATACCTTTCACACAGCTTAGGAAATAGAATATGAGCAATATATTTGAAGTTCACCTTTGTCTCTTCCCTAATATGACCCCTTATCCCCAAGCCATTATGCTAAAATTTGTGCTGAATCTACCTTTGGTTTTCTTTATACTACTTAACCACATATGTAGGTATTCTAAAGCAAATTATTCTCTATTTTCTTGTGATTCATTTTTTTTAATTTACTATTTCACCTATTTCCACATTTGTTGGCATGAACCTTATCATAATATTTTCTATTATTTAATTATCAAGCTATAACAAATCCTGCTTCATCTGTGGTTGCACCTTGACTATTTGGATTATTGTTTATATGTGCTTTTTCTAATTTTTCTTGATTAATTTTGTCAATGTTATTTTAACGTTGCTAGGCTCTTCAATTCTGAACTTTTAATCTCTAAAATGTATCATTTTTTTCATTCTCTATGATTTGCTGACATTTATTTCCTTTGTGTTCATTCTCTAGTTTTTTCCCTCACTGATGACTTATGTTAGACACTCAGATCATTATTCTTATTGGTTTTTATTTTTTTTTTCGCTTTTCTCTTTTACCCTAATTTAATCATTAAAGGCTGTAATCTTACATGTCTAATTATAGCCTATGTTTAGCATATATTGTTTGCCTTATTGCACAGTTCTATTTTCTATTATTTTTGCTTGATCTTTGTAGATCAAGACCTAACCTTACTTAGGTTTTTGGGGTTGAAATTTCTAAGTGTATGTAATTTTTAAAGTTCATTTCATTATTGACTTCCAGTTTATCTATGAGGTTGTCCAAGGGTATGACAAATATTATGCCAACCCTTTAAAACCAGTAGAGACTGACTTTATAGCCTAGAACATATTCAGTTTTCATAAATGTTTTGATGCATGCTTGTAAAGAATTTGTACTCTTCAGGCTCCAAATTTCATAACTTATTAACCCTCTGACCAAAATGTAATATAATATCTATTCTGCATGGAATACAGTGTAGAGCCAGAGCATGTAATGGTATATAATGTGCTTATGATAGAATACTAAATTTAATTGACTGAATGCAAAATGTAATAAACAAAACAAGTACAAAATAAAAAGTTGCATATGTTATATAAACTGAAACCAATATATAGAAAAAATATATCAAAAGCTCTCATAAATAAGAGAAAAAATGTTTATATATTATCATTCATTTTATGGAAAATAGTAAAATGATATAATATTAGAAGTTGTTCCTCTTTTTACTATTGTTCATAATTAAAAGATACCAGTGCATGAGCATTTATTATTAGCTCAGCACTGTGTTGAATATCACCAATATTATCTCATTTACTTGCCACAAACCTCGTTTTAAGCAGGACTGTTTCTAGTGTCCCTCTTTCTATTTTCTTACCAATTGAGGAAGCTGATGCTTACAGAAATAAATCACTCGCTGAAAGTCATTTGTTTGCTAGCAAGTGACAGAGCCAGAACTGATGTGCAAGCTAACATTGAACAACTTTCTTAAGGGTTTCTTTTTCTTATATCCTTCACTGTACTATGTACATATTCAGCACTAATTACTGTCAATTAATAAATGACATCTTCTGGTGAGTTATAGAAGTGATAGCAATTACCGAAGAATAGAAAAATATTCAAAAACAAAACAAAATAACACACAAAACAAAATCAATTTTCTTTATAAGACTTTAAAGAACCCCTAACTACTATCATTAACAAGAATGATCAATAGCCACTTGAAGGTTCAAAAAATTTGTCAGGGTCATATTAATATATTAAAATCTATGAATCTATGCTGATATTCATGTTCTAATTACATCTATACATAAAGATAATGATCATTTTGGTCATAAAATTTTTAATTATGAATGTGAGTATCTTTATCTTCAGCCATAAAACTCACCATTATCATTCCTCTTTTATTTGGGGTTATTTGGGTCACGTGGAGAGCCCAAAGTATAAGAAATCACTTTCTTTCATTCATGATTTTTTGTGCGATTCTGAGCTAAGTTCCACAGGATTTGTCTCAGTATTACTGAGCCTGCAAAGTCCATTCTAATGTTATGCTTAATGACCTCTTTCTCTCTTCTCAATAAATATGGATGAAATGAATTTTCAGGCAACTGAGTTATTCAGGGAAGCAAACATGTTAAATATAGCAGAGCATGATGGTAAGGCTGAGAATTTAAGAAAATGATCTAGTTCACACACATGTACATGAAACAAGACCCCAGAGTCTGCCTTTCAATTAGAATGAGCTAAGAGCCACAGTGCGCTGAGTGCTGTCAGCACAATTAGCATTTGTATTTTTAGTAATAGTCCAGGCCCCATGAATAGTGCCAGCATCATTTAAGATAAACCTGCTAGTTCAGTTAATTTGTGCTAAAAATAGTTAACTAAAGCAGAGCAATTTCTCTTTTTGACATGCAGTCAAGTACCTTCTAATACAGGGTGATGGGTTTTTGGCAGTGGAAATAGTAAGAAAAAAGTATTCCACAATGAGAATCCATTCAATTGGGTTCAGCAGGTAGGAGAAAAGGAAAGGGGTTATTAGATTAGAGAGGGGTCAGGCATTGTGACCAAAAGACTTTGGGCTTCATAGAATGGCCCTAAATTCCAATTTCAGCCCCACCTCTTGTTGGCTGGATGAATGAGCAAGTTATAAAACCTATTTTAGGCTCAGTCTCTTCATCAGAAAGTGGGATGAAAAACACCCACCTTACAGTGATTATTTTGACAAACATGCTGAAGGACCTGCACGTGGGTAGTACCAATAAGCATTGGCTTCCATCTTCTCATTCTCCTCCTTGCTCCTCCATCCCTACTCCTTTCTCTCCATTTAACATTACACCTAAAGTAAGAAAAACCACATCCAAATCATATCAAGGCACCATGTGCACTGCCACATTCTCTTCCTCCCTGTGCCACTTTCTAGTTCTTTCCCAGCAAACTCCGTACACACTCCCCACCCCTGATACCTCTGTCATTTGCTTCCTGTGACATTTCCCCAAAATTCATTTCATGATAATCTGCTTGTCCTGTCCCATTCTCCATCAATACTTTAATTAGATAAGTTATTTTGTGATCATGGGTTTATGGGAAGAAGAGATTCATTTGATGCCTCAGTAAACAGCCTAGATTTTGACCATGGCCTTTAGGGAATATTAATATTTCCTCCACTCAAAAGCCCTCAAGAATAGTGTCCTGCTCACTCTTAGCCTCTGGAGCTAGGAAGGATTTAAAGTCCAAGAAGACTGCTTGCAAAGTGCCTAGTCTGGTTCCAATACTGGGAATCTTTCATTCAGCCTGACAGGAAAAAGAGAAGAGCTAATGGCATTTTTTCATGGATGACAAATATTGAGGATGCAACATGGAATGGGAAAAAAATATGGAATAGCTAGTAAGAGCTGGAAGTTCTAGGCCTCACTCTACTCATATTTCACTTGTGTGACCTTGAGCAAGTCAGTTATCTCCAAAGGAAAAATGTACATTTGGATTGAAGGATTCCTAAGAGAACAATTTATATTTTTTTATGATTCCATAAATAATTTTATTGTTGGTAATTTATTTTATTTTATATAAAAACACAAACATAGGACTTGTAGTTGCCTTTTTTTTCATTTATTTCACATTTTATTCTCATTACATTGGGCTGAGAGAGGAAGGAAGGAGCCATCCACCAATGAATCGATTGTGCTATTTTTTGTCTTTCAGATAGATCGGGATCCAGTCTAATTATCTCTAAATTCAGGATCTGGATCTCAACTGGAAGAAGGTAGGGCACTGCTATTGGGGGATGGGGGCTGTCAGGGAAAAGGGTAGGGACAGGCATGGAGCTGACCATGGAAGGTTCATGTGCCAGGGCTGCCATCTGGGTACCCGAGGATCCTGCCTGTAGCTCATGGGTGGAGGAGCCCACAGTGGCTCCTTGAAGTGAATGGGGTTGGCACAGGCTCGGGGCTGGTATTTGGAAGGCAGGAGGCCAGCTACATCTGCAGAGGGAGGACCTGAAAAGATGTTGGCCTTCCATCTGCATCCCAGAATCCTGTGTAGGGCCTCTTTATGAGAACAAGGTCAGTGTTGGCCCCTTGGCCTCTGCTGGGCCTCATGAGTAGTGTAGTATGAATTCTGCAAACTTGCCAGCAGAGGCAAACATTCCTACCAGTTCCTCTCTATGCTCCTCAGCTCAAGATGCTGGGCCATATCTTTAGGCTGTTCATGATTTTTCTCACTCAACTCTTCAAATTCAAGAAATTTCCATGCTTGCAGGAAACTCTGGATTTCCTGGTCACTCCATGATTTAATTAATAGATCTGATGATGTTTCTGGTTTCTTGGTTTCTTTTACCTTCTCTTCTTCCTGAGGGATTCTATTAATAGTAATTTTAGTCTGATGTCTCTCTCCATTTTTACCCCTGAGTTTTCTCCTGGGATCTTTCTTCCTTTTCCTTTTCCTTTTCCTTTTCCTTCCTTTCCCTTCCCTTCCCTTCCCTTCCCTTCCCTTCCCTTCCCTTCCCTTCCCTTCCCTTCCCTTCCCTTCCCTTCCCTTCCCTTCCCTTTTCTCTTTCCTTTCCTCTTTCCTTTCCTTTCCTTTTTTAAATTTCAGAATATTATAGAGCTACAAACACTTTGGTTACATATATTGCCTTTGCCTTACCTTGAAAATTTCTCCTGGGATTCTTCTCACTGCTGCCATAGGGCATAATCCTGGGTTTACAGAGAACTAGCACTTACTCTTCTGGAATGGAATCCAGGAGTCAGGAGATGCCTGAGTGTGGAAATGTGTTTGCCTTTCTCTGCTTCTGGCATATCTCTGTAGTCATTTTTTGAAGAACTGTATAAAGATGAACTTATTTATTCCTCATTAAAACTCCAAAAACCAAGCACTATAATTATTTTCATATGATGGATGAATTAATTAGGCCCAGAGAAGCATAGTAACTTGACCTAGGTTGCACAGCTTGCAAGAGATAGAGCCAGAATTTGAAAACATCCAATTGGCTCTAGCATCACTCTTCTTAACCACTATACTTGGTTGCACTTAAAACTAAATATTTATGCATTATTTTATATATTTTTAGATATGTATCTTAATTACTACACTAAAAAGAAATATATTTTTAATCAATTATTTCACCTACCTACTATGCTGCCCTCTGGAGCTGCCACTGATGCTAGGCAATCATCAATCAACTCTGATGAGGAACATCAACAGTACTTTGGTTGTTCTAGTCATTCTGTATTTCTGGGCCTCATTCTTTTCAGAAAAGTGAGAGAAAGTGTAGCATTTAAAAATAACTAGCCTGTCTTTTCCACGACTGCAAAGGTCGATTTGCAAGATCATAGTTAAATACTTTTTTTCATCACAATCTTTGAGAATAAAACCCATATTTAAAATGTCTTCGAAATTACCTTCATACTTTTATTTTTACTCTAGTCCTTGCATCCCCATGTAGGATCCAAAGATGTTTTCTGGATCTACTCTTTAAAATGTTTTAATACATAATGATGAACGAGAAGGGAAAACATAGTATCAGACAAAAGCCTTTTGCTCAATCTTGTTTCCTCAAGAATCTCTCTGACCCTCAATTTCCTGATTATTAAGTTGGGAATAATGACCCCATACTCAAAAAGTGACTATGAGGATGAAGAGATTACATATGTAAATTGTTAGCACAGTATCTGAAACATACCTCAGTGGTTCAATAAATATTAATTCCTTTTTACTCTCTTCTACCATCTGGGACAGACCAATATTTGCATATATTCTTTAGAAAAATGGAATCCCATGATTTTTCCAGATTCTACATCTACAACTTAACTGCATTTTTTTTTTGATTTACCATTTACTGGACTTCTTTGTCATCAAGTCAAGTTAAAATTTTGTTGACCAACTACCATGCACATCACTGTGTTGTGTACCGAAGAGAATAATAAAATTATAAAATCCATGTAATGTATACTACCTTGAGGAACTAATAATCCTATTTAAAGATAAGAAAAGGATACCACCTTCTCTCCACACCATACCTCCCATTTACACTCCCCCCCAAATATAGCAGCACCAGATAGGAATATAAAGTGGTTAGAAATAAGAGCTGCACAATCAGATCTCATGGAGTGGTTGATCTTGATTTCAATAACTGACAGCATTTTCACAAAGGAAGTGGACTGGATTATCACTTGGGCCTTGAAGGTTGGATTTGGATGGACAAAGAGGAGCAAGCAGAATCTTTAACTTGGAGAAACATCATCAGTTATAAATATGAAGATAAAAATAGGCATTGTATTAGGATCAAAGGACTAATCAGAATAAAAGTGGCCTGAGAGGCAGGATTTAGACAGATTAAGCCCTAGAAGCCAAATTGAGAGGTTAAAAGCATACGTGTCAGAAGAGATGATAGATGCATTAGCAATTACATCCATATAGTTTTTCAGGCATTGGAACCTCAACTCTGGATTCAAACACACAGGATTAATTTGGTAAACCACAGAAGCACAACTACTTTTACTAAATAATGAAGTTGATGATTAGGATTCCTTTTGGATCTTTCCTGAATTTGAGAGTCAGCACACATATACTCCACTTGGTCATTCACTCAGCCACAGCTGCACAGCCCCTGGGCACAGCACTATCTTACCAGCATTGGTCTGGGCACAGTTGTGTGAAGTCCTGGGTTCAGCAGCATTTGAAAAAGTGGAGACAAATGGGACATGGCCTTTGTTGTGTTTTCTGAGGTCTGTACCACAGAAATTCTTACAACAATAATATAATAAATATCTTTTCAGTGGAGTAGGTAAGTGATGCCTAGATTTTCCTATCACTAGGTATGGGGGCTATATTAGTAAGAACTGGATAGCTTCAAACAACAGCAATTTATTGTCTCATAGTTCTAGAGGCTAGAAGTTTGAAGTCAAAGTGTTGGCAGGGTTACACTTCCTCTGAGAACTGTAGGGAAGAATCCTTCTTTGCTGCTTTTAACTTCTGATGTTTGCCGTGAATCCTTGCTGTTTATTGGTTTGTAGATATATCACTCCCATATCTTTTTGCATGTCATGAGGACATGTTTTCCTTGTGTGTTCCTGTCTCTGCGTCTCTTCTCTCTTATAACGACACCATTCATATTGGATTAGGCTCACCCTACTCCAGTATGACTTCATCTTAATTTGATTATATCTGCAAAGACCATATTCTTGAAAAAGATCATGTCAACAGGTACCAGGGCTTAGGACTCCAGCATAGTTCTTTTTGAGCAACACAATGCAACCCAGACCAGAGACTGTTTATCTGAGAGATGGAAATGAGGTCTTCATGAATCAACAGAAACAGCTTCATCTGAAGCCGAAGTGTCCTAGGAATGCTCTAGTGCTGCTTGAAAATTCCTGAGCCTCAATCCTATCCTTCTACTCTTATTTCTACTTTTAAACATTGAGTTTTACTCATAAAGTTTATTGCTAGAGTAAAAAAATGCACAAGATTCTATGGAGATTCGAATTGACACACCTGTTTCAAATTCATCATCATATTTGAGTCTCACAACAGAACTGTAAGTCATAAATTATTGTTGATGAGAGTTTAAATAAAATTTGCCTTCCTTGCCAGAGTCTGAACCAATTTAAAAATGAAAAAAAAAATTCTAAGCAGATCAGCACATTATTGCCTTATTGCCTAATTATAGTCGTCTAAGAATATCAAGCTTCTTGACACTGACAGACTTACCCACCTGGCCATCAGCTCTTCGGCGGGGCTTCCCCGATCAAAGACCTGGCTCTTTTGCAGCTTCTTCATAAAAAGGAAAGAGATGAGTTGAACAGAGCAGGTCCAGGTTATTCTCCATAAATTTACCATTCAGATGACACTAATCCAGTTTTTCTGGAGCTGAACAAGTACAGAGGTCGAGAGAAGCCAAGATTGTTATCTTAATTGTGTTTCCTTTACCTAGAAAGAAACATCAGAAACAGCAAAGAAACATTTGTTCACAACAAATGTTAATTATCCATATTTTTTCAGATAAGAAAAATAAGGCTTACTAAGATAAAGTGATTGACTTAAGCTTTTTTGGCTATCTCCAAATTCTATAAATCTCTCCATTGCACCACATTTGCCTTTTCTTTGTCTTAGACATACTTGTTAGACATAATCTGGTCTCTTTATTTTACATTTGTGATATGGACTCCATCAGATAAGATTCTTATACCAGTAAAACCTGCTGTCATGTATCTTAGATGATATAATTAATTCTTATGAATTATGCTTTGCCACATTTTCCCCATTGAAATGTAACAGGTTGGCATTTTGAACTACAGTTGAACTCCTTAGTGCTCAAAATAACTGACTCTTGGGAAAATAAAGCCTTTCTATTATTTCAAGAATAAAAGTTGAACCTTCTCTAAAGAAGTTAGGGATGTCGAGTTGCCCCTTCATAGCAGGAGTCTAAATACAATTCACGATTAATAGTGATCCTCTTAATATTGCAGCCATTTGATCTCATGTCCAAAAAACCAACCTATAAACATGCTATTAATAAGACGCCAATTCTGCCTAAAATTATGTCTGTTTATTTCATAGCACTTAACACAATTATAAATTGTATTTTTTTTTATCTTCTTGTTTATATCTTCCACAGGAACATAAGCTCAATTAGGGCAGAAATCACATTTGTCTTGTCCATCCTTATTTCCAAGCATACTTTCTAGCAAATAAACACAAAGTTATGAAGAAGTATATGGATAAAACATTGCTATTTTGTACACTTGTTGAACAATATAAAACTTCTTTCATTTATACTTCACATAGGTGATTCACTTATCATTGAAGGTCTTAAGGCACTAAAACATTTCTGACAGTGTTAATTTCCTCCCTCTTGGACATCAGAATTCAGGACTGAGAGCGCAGATAGCCTTTGGGGATATAAGTTCCCTGTCTCCAAAACTCCACCCCCACTGTATTTATCTTACAGTATACCATGCTCTGTTTTCTTTCCCTCAATTCTTAGCATAGTTCTTATCCTGTTTGGGATTAATATATTCATGCCTGAAAACAAGCATTTGGAGATACTTGACTCAAGTTAAAAAAAATTGATTGTATGTCTACAACATTCCAGCCACTTGGAATAAAGTGTTATCCACAAATATTTGTATAATACTAAAACAAAAGTAGAAGAAAATTCTTTTTACTGTCATTATTGAATATTATCATGGCTTTGAATATTATAATTAATTCCTTGGAAAAACTAAAGACACAAAGATCAAAAAAATTTGGGTACCTTTTCCAAGGTTCCACAGCCTTCTGTTCCTACTTTCTGGCTCACACATCTTTATAAATAGAAACTTATGTACACACACACACACACACACACACACACACACAAATATAGCTGATTAAGAGAATTGACTTTGGCACTCAAGTGGCTTGGATTTGCAATTGGCTATCATCAACACTTGCTTGCTTTATGACCACTCTGGACCTTGGTTTTTACATCTCTACCTTGGGGAAATGGTTCTTTAACTATGACCTATTGTTGTGGGCTTTACTATCGATATCGTGCATCTATAACAGAAGATCAAACTCCTGTGGTGTCATTTTGCAAGTAAGTCAGTGGTAATCTGTACATTACTGGAACTATATGTCAATTGAAGGCAATGCCATTACATAGGGTTCTTAGCAATTTCTAAGAGTTCACCTTCTTTCCCTGTGGATAGCTTCTAGTGAATATAGCCACCTGGCATCTTCTGTGGCTCTTTCCCATGACAACAGCTGTGATCTTTTGCTTTTCTAGAAACCCCCTGTGCTTGGCTATTCTCATTCCCATTTCAGCTTACCATCCTCAGGCATTTTACTGCCCCACTTTCTGCAGGTACTACTTTACTTAGAATGCCTGTTATGATTCTGTCCTTGGCAATACATAAAGATGCACTGCCAGCTGAGCTTTAATCTTCATGTTGCATAGACAGCCCTGCCCACCAGACACAATATCATTATAAAATGTCTTGCTGTCAAGGAGTAATATTTTATGCTTCTTGAGTCTTTCCCAAGTTTCTAGTGTATTTGGTTGCCCTTGAAACTTTCAGTGAATAATAAATATCATACTAGAATAACCAATAAGCATGCAAATATTCCACGGGGCAAAAAGAGAGTATCATTTTTCTCACTGTGGGAGCCATGATTTTTGATGAAACGATCGTTGGTTCCTCAGATCTAAAATATAAGCCTGGATAAGGTGAGGGTAGGCTTTCCACACTGGGGTCTTGTAACACTATGCAAAACTCTGTCTCCTCTTTCTCATTCTTCTGTTCTCTTTATCTTCACTATCTATTACTTTTTCCTAGCTAAATATGGTTGAAGGCCCTGGAAGGTAACAAACACATGAAAATCAGGTAACAAGTAGCTGAATCCAAACAGCACAAGGAACAAGGTAAGATGCCAGTAGAGGAGGACCCAAAGAGTTTGTGTTTCCCTGAGGTTTTCCGTTATGTCCTTATCAGTCTTTACAACTTCATTCAGTGCCCCTATTAGTATTCTGTTGGCTTTGTCTGCAAGGCTGTATTTTTTAACATTATTTAAAAGCCTTTAATTATGTAATCTCTTTGCCTCTGAAGATAATGATCCTAGTTTATATTACAAAGAGCATTACATTTTGTTTTCCCCACAGCATTTTTAGATACAAATTGTCACCTTTGACCCACACAGGACCCTTTGTAGTATGCAGGACAGGAAATATTGTTCCAGTTTTCCAAAGGAGTCTTGGAGAAGCTAAGTAACTTACATATGCCCATGCAGCTAGTGAGGCGGCCTCAGCTGCTCTTTGCACCTGTTCATTCACCTTATATTCTAAGGACACATCCTTAAAGTGATGTTAATGTCCAGAAAAGCATCTAGGGAATGACAGTCTCATCAATGGATCTGGTTTTCTGGATCTGGTGTTTGGGAAGGGTCTGAGAAGCTCTGTTCAAAATATGGAGCATTGCTTATGCTCTGCATTTTCTTAACAGTGTAACACTCAGGTAATAACTGCATCTAGAAGCATCCCCTGAATGAAATTGCAGCCTGAAGGATGATTTATTCTCATAGTCCTGCTGTTTACCAGAACTCTAGGAAGGGCTGTTTAGGCCAGTAGAACAAAGAGACCAGAGTATGGAAAGAGTTAGAAATTGCCTTTACTGTTTTAAATTTTTCTTACTGCCTAGTAAACTGAGGTATTAGTTTTAGCATTCAATGTCTATCTTCAATGAGGGAATTTTATTCCAGAGTTCCTGTGAATATTATAGAGGGAGCTATGATAATTGGACACCCACAGGTGTCAAATGTTTGGCTAGGTGCTTTACAAGCATTATTTTATTTAAAATTAGTAAAATTATGAGGAAGTTATTTTTGCCTACAGCTTACAATATTAAAACTGAGTGTAAGTCACTAAACTATTTAGTGTAAGTCAATCAACTTTAGGATTAGCAAGGACAAAATTCGCTTATAACCTGTTGCCTGAAATACAAATGCTTCTCTCATGTTAACCAATTATGGTTTATTAATCAAATGGCTGTTAAATCTAACTATGTATATATCTAATTTCTTGCCATTTTTCCTATGAAATATATTTTCCTTCTTATTTCAGCTTCAATAGTCAGCATTATAATTTGATAGTAAACTTTACTGCTGCCAATCATGCCATCTTTTCTCTAGTTTATAATTTCTTACTGTGTGAGCTTTAACCCAATGAGTCAACGCAAGAATCCATATTGGGACAGGTGTTTTCTCCATCAGTGGGCTCTATCAGTGCAATTGTTTCACATTGGGTTCTGCGAAACTTAAATATTTTAATGTTGACTTTTTAGGTTATAATGTTGGAAGCCACATCTCTAAATAATTGTGAAGATAATTAAAATTTTAACTTATTGAACTCCAACTATATATTTTCTAACATTATTTCATGTGATATTTGCAATAAACCTACACCTTAAGGAAGATTATTCACAATTTGAAGAGCTGTAAGCTCAAATTTGGAAGAGGTAAACACCCAGTACAAAGTTGTACAGATGGCAAATGGTACGACTTCCATTTGAACACAGTTCTGACTGACTTTGATCTCCATTCTGGGTCCAGTACTAATTTCGGTTCTCAGAATCAAACAGTGTTTTCATGCAAGGATGTGTCAGCATCTTCCTTGTTTAATAAATATAAATTCTGATAAATACCCAAGCTATAGACAGAATATTAGCTCAGAGGAAGTTTTAAAATCTTAGAAAATGTGTCATGAAACCCAACATTTTAATGATATTAAAATATCTTTGGACAAGTGTGGTGGCTCATGCCTATAATCCAAGCACTTTGGGAGGCTGAGGCAGGAGGATCACTTCAGGCCAGGAATTTGAGACCAGACTGGACAACATAGCAAGACTCTGTTTCTACAAAATAATTTTAAAAATTAGCCAGGCATGGTGGCACATGTCTGTAGTCCTAGCTACTCAGGAGGCAGATACAGGAAGATCACCTGAGCCCAGGGATTCAAGGCTACAGTGAGCTATGATAACGCCACTGCATACCAGCCTGGGTGATAGAGCAAGACCCTGTCTCTAAAATAAAATATAAAATAAAATAAAATAAAATCTTTTGGGTAGATTGATTCCATTTTTCATCAGGGACAAGAGGTAGTAATGGGAGGAACCAAAGTACTTCCAACTTTTTCTAGATAACACTACTGCATCCAATATGTTTTTAAGCCAGAAAAAATCTCTAGCAATTCAGGGAATGTAAATTTACGTTAATGGTTAAGACCTCAGCCCAGCCTACTTATAATTGAAATTTATTGTAGGCACATTTAGTGAGTGCTTACTAGGAGTAAATTGGCTGTTCAGCATAGGAATCTGCCTCAAAATTTTAGGATCTATTTGGAAGCTTAGCTAATGTTCATGTATTTCAAGACAGGCATCAGCCATTAATCTTAGATTAATATACATGGGACAAAGAAAAGAACATAAGTAAAAGATAGCAAGATTTTGATTATTTGGGGATAAAAAATATCCCATGCCAGCATTGGAAGGGACATTAGGGATAAGTGGGGCTGACCTTCTTATCATATCTTTATGCATTCTCAGAAGAGAAAATCCAAAAACTCAGAAAAGCAAACCTGGAAAAAAATAATTCATTCCTAGTAATAACACTCAAACACAAGCATTGATAAATTGTGTAGAGATTTTACCTTTTCTATGAAAAAATTATTTTAACACAGTTTAAAAGAAATTGCGTGTATAACTATATACAATTTGCATGCTATTCTTGCACTTAATATTATGCTATAAACATTATTCTATGGGACTACATAATTTTTCAACTATAAATTTTAATGCCTCAATAACATTCTACTTGGTGAAAGTATCAGTTTACTTAGCTAATCTCTTAGGGTTAGACTTTTCCACTGTTTCCCATTTGGGACCATCAAATAAAATTCTACAATAATCATTTCCTAAACTAAACTTCTTAGATTCTTAACAATTATTTTTTAAAATTAGATTCCCAAATGTGTAATTATAAGCTATATATGTATGTGTGTGTGTGTGTGTAGTCAAATTGCTTTTCAATGGTTTTTCTACTAGTAATGAAATAAAGATCTCATTTTCCACATTCTCACTGGTATCACAAAAACACACACCCACAGAGTCAAAACACACAAATTTGATAAGCAAAACAGTTTTGCTTTACTCTTTAACACTACTACTTTTAGGATCTAGGAGGCTTCGCCTGGGCCTTGTTATACTTTATAGGACTACTCTAGCCTTCCTCAAGCCATGCCTTTCTCCAAGAGACAGGGAGCTCACAGGGCCAAGTGGAATTTTTACCCCAAACCCATGCTACCCCTTCTTGACCATGCTTTGGGTACATTGTACTCTGAAATATCATGCCCAAATAAACCTAAACTCATTTCCAGAGACTTTGGGGGTCCCTATCCCAGGCGGGTACCCCTAAGAACATACTGCCCACAGAGTGGGCAAGAGGCAGCTCTTTGTGGGGACAGTGACATGAGGAGAATGTAGACAGAGCTCAGATCTACACACACATCTGCAGCAGGTACTGAGGCTAAGGAGAAAAAAATCAGGACTCTGTGATCACCTCTCTATGACATACGATCCAGAAAAAAACAGTAAGGAATATGAGTATGAATTCTAAACTCAAACTTGGCTTTAGAGGTCCTTATGAAGACATATTTATCAAAGCAGAAGGATAAAACACATTTTTGACAGTTTGTTTGCTTGTTTATAACTCTGAAATACTTAGACATAGTATGTGGATCTCTACTTGTGTTTTTGCCCTGGCAGCTAGAGATCATGGGGGCTAAACTGGCTTTATAGATTAAATGGATGATGTATTAGGACTATCTATTTTAACAAACTTTCTAATTTCTATAAAATAAATAGAGAAAGTTAAATAATCCTAGATGAATGCACAAGGAAATTCTACCAAATCTTTGATTTGATAAAGGCAATACAAGAAAGAATATTACATATCAATATCACTTATAACATGAGTATTTCCACAGATGCTAGAGAAAACAAAAACAAAACTTTGACATATTCTACCATAGTTGCTGATTTCAAATTAAGAGACGTACAGGAATGGATTGATAGATACTTCCTTAGCATGATAAAGTACATTTACCTCATTCATAAAGCCAACATCTTAAGATCTTGGGAAATGAGAAAATGCTAACAACATTTTCACCATGATCAAGACAAGACAAAGATGCACCACTATAGCCACTACAATTTAACATTGAATTAGAGCTATTAGCCAATTCAATTGTACAAAATAAATCAACCAGAGATATAATCATTGAAAAAGAAGTAGTAGCCAGGAGTGGTAGCTCGTGCCTCTATTCACAGCTACTTGGCAGGCTGCAGCAGGAAGATCATTTGAGCCTAGGAGTTTAACGGGCAACCTAGAGAAACCCTGTCTCTACAAAAATGAGAAAAAGTAGAGTGATGTAGTGGCCTCTGCTGTTAGTTCCAGCTATTTGGGAGGCAAAAATGGCAAAAAGATGTTCAACTTCACTCATAATCAGAGAAATGAAAAATTACACTGCGATATCATTTTTCACTTCTCAGACTAAAATAATCTAAGCTTGAGAACATCTTCTGTTGGCAAGGCTGTGGGGAAACAGGCACTCCCATATGTTGCAGGTGGGAATGCAAATTAGCACACCATTTATGGAGGGAAATTTGGCAAATTTGTCATAACTACTTATGCATTTGACCCAGCAGTTCAGCTTCTAGTCATTTACCCTATAGATATACTTTCAACAATATGAAAATAGATCTACGCAAGGTTATTGAGACATTATTTGGAATTACAAAATATCAGAAGTAACCTAAATGCTCACATGTGGGAGTTTGGTTGAATAAATTCTGACTGTCCCAGACAATGGATTACCATGAAGCTGCAACAAGTAATGAGAAAAGAAATGATGTGATTTTCCCTGATATATTGTTAAGTGAAAAAAGCAAAGTGTGAAGCATATGAGCATATATAATATTAGCTATTATGTAAGATAGTGAAAATAAGAAAATACATGTATGCATTTTCTTATATTTTTAAAAACAAAAAAACACCACCACTGACAGCACATATGAAGGATAAATCAGAAAGTAATGTTTGGGATTATCTTTTGGGAGTGTTTGAAAGTGAGGTGGAATGATTTAGTTGGGGGCCTCATAACATTTTTCTATAATTCTTACTTTGGAAACATGTTAATGCTTTACATACTCAAAAAATAAATAAATACATCAGCACAGATGTGGAGGGACTTGAATAGAAACAGAAACTCATAAACCTAATTATGTTTCAAATGAATAGTATCATAACAGTTAAGGGTGTACTAATTCAAAGTGTAACTTTTGAGCATCTTTTTCTGTTTTTTTTTTTTTTTTTTTTACTATATACTCTCAGACTAAAGGTTTAAAGAACTATAAACATATATTGAACTCTGCTAGATTTCTTTGTAGCAGTGGTATGGGTTAATATTTCTGAAACTACCTCTTTTCTATATACTAAGAATGAACAAATAAGTAGTAAAGATAGTTAAGCATATGGAAGGAAAGAAGACTCAAATTAAGCCTTAATGTTGGATTTATATTAAAAGTGTCAATAAAAATGAATGGTTTTAAGGTAGATTAGATATGTGCATAATTGTATGTGTGCCTACATTACATATACTTTCTAGCTATGTCTCCCCAGAAAGATCCTAGAAACTATGCCATCTAAGTAGCAATGAGCACACTTAGCACCTAGGACTAGGTTAATTATAAACATATAACTGGTAGGAAAAAAATTCATTTCTGTAGTAAAATGCCCACTCACAAATGTGGAAGTAACAACCGAGTTAGAAAATGAAAATTTGGCAACCATCATGATAATAATTGAATTAAACAAAATCATCAAACTATTGGGTAAAATATGATGAACAGGACAGTTACATAGTCTCAAACATCTTCTGGAAAGTTACTTGTTAATGACAAGGGAAAAGTCCGGTAACTTCTCAGCAGAGACATGACAGACATCACCTTAACCATGCGATCAAATTTAACATCTTCATTAATGGGACAAAATGACATCAAAGGCCTTCAAATATGATATGCTGAGAGGGTTACTTAATTACCTTTTGGATATTTCTTCTAAAAAATAGTCACCTAAATCTTATCACAAGAAAACATCAGCCAATACCAAACTGAGAAACATTCTAAAATACAGCTGTTCTGTACTTTTCAAAAAGTTAATATCATACAAGACAAAGTCTGACAACAATTTTTCAATTCTGGATTGGATCCTGAAATATAATAAAGGACATTATTTCTGAAGATTGATGAAATTTGAAAAATATCTGTAGATTAGATGATAGACTGCGCTACTATTAGTTACATCATTTTGCTCTTTATACTGTGGTCATATAAGAGAATATCCTTGCTCTTAGGAAACACACTAAAATATTTAGCAGTAAAGTGGCATTATGACTGCAACACTTTGCCAATTTATTCAGGAAAAAATATTACACATAAACACACACAGAATGATGAAGCAAATGTGACAAAACATTGGTAACTGCAGAATCTGGATGACAGTATTATACAGGAGTTCTTTATACTATTCCTACAGCTTTTCGGTAATAAGACTGAAATTATTTGAAGTTAAAAAAAATATCACAATAGCAACAACAAAGAACAAATTAAGATGATATTGAAGTCTTCCAGAAAATAACATTCTTCTTTTACTTCAGGTTCCTGAAGCTTGAGTTTTGTCTCACTGAGCACCTGCAAGTCCTGAAATATGGTGCCCACAAATGAAAGGGGGAAAAAAAAGCAACAAACCAATGTCTGGTGTGACAGGAATGGTGAGATTGTTACCCAGCCCCCTTAATAACTGCCTTTCTTCGGATGCTATTTATATGGGACAGCAAGAGCAAGAACGTGCTTTCAGATAAGGGCCTATTAAAAGCAGTCTGGAGCTAGGAAATGATGTCTCATCAGCCTACCACACCATGGTGGCACATGGTCATGACAGAGTCGGAAGGTATAATACCTGAGGTAGAACAGTGTTTTCCAATCACCTCAAATGATATTTTATTGTGCACATCAATTGTATGTTGTCTTTTGGGAGCCACTCTTATAATTATATGGTGCAAATTGAGGAAGGTTGAGTCATTGGCTTCTATTTGAAATCTCAGTATACCAACACGTTCAGAAGACGATGTGGTCTGGGAGCCTGTCTGCTTTTGGGGGATCAGCAGAGTTATCACAGTTCTAACACATGGAGACCATCCAGATAGAATCTATTGGAGCTTTGCCTTGCACTGAGTCTTTGACCTTGGATAAGGATAAGATTAAGAACTTCACCACTTTAAACATTAAAACCACAGAGGTATTTTTACCACCCTGGCCACATGCAGTTTATTTCAAAATGAAGACAAAGCTGGAAAATAAGTGTAAAGCAGTCAGAGTTCTGATTTTTAATGATTTTATGTAAAAGTTTTTAAATAAAATATTATCAAACATTGAATATTTTTTTTCTTTATACTTTGCCGATGTTTGCCGTTGACCTAAACTAATGGTTTCTCTGCCTATTCATAAAATAGCATCATACCAGCCTGGGGACATGGACCTTCCAGACATAAGACTCTCAACACAGGGCTTGGAAAAGGAAGCAGTGATGCTCATCTCTTGAAGATGTATTGGAATCATCTGGAGTGTGGTTCATGTTCTGCTCATGACTTGCTGAGAACCTTATGGTCAAAAGTCAAGATAAGTCCACTAATCTCTGTTAAGAAGGACTGCAACTTTGAGGCACCATTACCAATGGGTTTGTATATGATGCCTTAGCTGTGTGGATGCTGAGATAGGAAGAAAGGTTAAGGTTTGTTGTTGTGAACATGCCATTTTAATGCCAAGGATAATGTAGACATGCATTCATGTCTAGCAGATTTTCTTACATCATGATTCCTTTGTGACACCTGCAGGTAAGCCAGAAAACATGGTAAAATGAAGATGATACCTTAAGTGCCAAAGAAATCATACCTAGAATGAAAGAGGATGGGCGTTCTATAAGATTCAGGATACCTGGAAACAAAAATGTATACCTCAGCTTTAATGAAAAAACTTCCTCTGATTCAAGTTCTTTCTGACCCAGTGAGAGCCTTCTTCAACCTGTTTCTTCTGCCAGGCTTGCTTGCATTTGACCTCTGACCTCCAGTAACACCGATGCTGGCTGCCTGTCCCATCTATGCCTATCCTGACTTTTGAACTTGTATGGAAATCTGGTTTGGGGGAAAGAAAATGACTTACTAGGCTACAGTTTATTATTTGTCTTTCAGAGTGAATATCATTTAATCTGATATAAAGATAAAATTTACTATTTCCCCTAAATTGCTATATTTATGCTATCAATGTTAAATAAAGAATACCACAGATTTGCTCTTCAATGAAACAAAGTGTTGGTAATTATTCCAGATGTGCCTTAATAAAGACTATAGTCAATATTCCCAGATGAATGAAAACAATTCCATGGATTATAATTATAAGCACTGATTTTCTTTCTTAATATATTGATTAGCTGATTCACTAATCGACACTCTCTTGTGAGCAAGTTAAATCCAATATGAGTCAGATTTTTTTAAAAAAAGGAGAGAGAAATTGAGGACTTTAGTATTCGCTCTAGTGTCAACTTTACCAATATTAGTCTGTTTATTTGACAGTGTTCTAATAAAAAAATAAAATGTATTAACACAGAGCATCAGAAAATTAATGTAGCACACTCTGCTTTATATTTCATATTATGAAACTTTCTTCAACTTTAAGTTGTTTAGGAGAATGTTACCTTTTCTAAAACAAAGAAAATGTAGACTTATCTATAATCATAGGCATATTTGTTAATAATCAACAACTCCTAAATCATTAGAAAAGTAGACCCTGCTATTGTTCATTTAGGTCAAGTGAGTACTACAGATTTTATTAATATATGACAAAGCTTGATTTAGACAAGAAAAAAAATATTTTCTACAATTCGACTTTTAGAATGTAATATCCAAAGATCCACTGGAACTATTACTATGATATTATTGTCATCCCTGGGTCCTTTTGACTTTAACAAATAACCTTCATAGGCATTTTGAATCAAGAGCATTGAAGTTATGTTATGATACACTGAACCCTTATGGCTGTGTCCTGCAGACCTTCTCACTTCACAAGCAGCTCTGTACATGTTGCTGTATAATTATTAAAGTTGCTGTTTTATTCTCTCTTTCCAGTGTGAGCTCCATCCCATAGTGGAACTATTGTCAAAATGCCCTAAAGATGTTCCTTTTCTTCAAGCAAAGTTTTTTTGTTTCTTGCCTCTACTGACATAGATAAGGATTTTATGCTGGATATAGACATGAAACAGGGAAGGAAGGAAGGGAGGGAGGGAGGGAAGGAAGGAGGGGAGGGAGGGAAGGAAGGAGGAAGAGAATGAGGGAAGAGGAAGGAAGGAGGGAGAAAAGAAAGAGAAAGAAA
>VSMD01072510.1:0-83516 GCA_008750895.1 Mirza zaza | reverse complement strand
AATTATGGACCTCTAAAAGCTCCACTACCCAAAGCCTGAATGTCTGTGAGACTTTAGAACGTAGGGGAATGATTAATTCTAAACTGATTTTAGAATGCTTAGTTGCCTTCAATCTCTCCAAAAAAAGGCATTTCAGTTTGTGTAGCATTAACTTTCTCCACTGTTGTCATCATTTGATGCCTCCGTCAACTGGTTTGCGGACTATAAGGAGAGGCTGAGAAATTTGCCTAAATTAGAAACTTAGGTGTGGAGATTTTGACTCCAAGAAGGGTGAGAACTCTAACTTGCTGTCAACTACCATGTTTCCCCGAAAATAAGACAGGGTCTTATATTTATTTTTCCTCAAGAAGATACCCTAGGGCTTATTTTCAGGGGATGTGTTATTTTTTTTTAAGTACGGTACAACAATCTACATTTATTCAAATATAGTTAAGTAGTCTTCTTCTGGAACATCATCATGACTCTCCAAACCCCGAATTCCATCCTGAATTTCTTGCGACTCTATTTCCTTTAGAACCATTGGCCCCAATATCTCATGTCAAGCAATAGAGCTTTCATGGGGCAGATGAGAAAGGCTGCTTGTCTTCTTTACTGCTCTGCAACAAAATGCATTGATTGTGCAGATATGCTGCGTATCCATGCCCATCACTAGGTCTTATTTTCAGGGTAGGGTTTATATTTCGCAAATGCTTAGAAATCCTGCTAGGGCTTATTTTATGGGTAGGTCTTATTTTCGTGGAAACACTGTAATAGGCCTCAGGGAAATAAACAACTTTTTCTGATCTTACTCAGCCATGATAAAGTGCAAGAAAGTAATTTCTGCAAAGATGTGACAATAGCTCATTATTTGCATTGCAAAGAAAACAATCGACGAAATGCAAAGGCAGTCTACAGAATGGGAGAAAATATTTGCAAACTACATATATGATATGAGATTAATATCCAAAATATATAAGGAACTCACACATCTTGTAGCAAAAACCCAAATAACCCAATTATAAAAATGGGCAAAGGACCTGAATAGACTCCCCCCCCCCAAGAAAAAGACATACAAATGGCTAAAAGGCATATGAAAATGTGCTCAATATCTTTAAACATTAGAAAAATGCAAATCAAAAGCACAATGAGGGGCCTGGGTGCAATGGCTCACACCTGAAATCCTAGCACTCTGGGAGGCTGAAGTGGGCGGATCGCTCAAGGTCAGGAGTTGAAGACCATCCTGAGCAAGAGCAAGACTCCGTCTCTACTAAAAATAGAAATAAATTAATTGGCCAACTAAAAAGATATAGAAAAAATGAGGTGGGCATGGTGGTGCATGCCGATAGTCCCAGCTATTGAGGAGGCTAAGGCAGGAGGATCCCTTGAGCCCAGGAGTTTGAGGTTGCTGTGAGCTAGGCTGATGCCATGGCACTCTAGCCTAGGCAACAGAGTGAGACTCTGTCTCAAAAAAAAAAACAACAACCCATAATGAGGTATCATCTTATGCCTTTTAGGATGGTTATTAGCAAAATGTCCAGCAATAAGTGTTGGCTAGGGTGTGGAGAAAAGCAAACCATTGTGCACCATTGCTGGGAATGTAAATTGGTACAGCCATTAAGAATAACAGTATGGAGGTTCCTCAAAAAATTAAAAATAGAACTAGCATATGATGAGCAATCCCACTTCTGGGTAAATAGCCAAAGGAAATGAAGTCAGCATCTCAAAAAGATGTCTGCACCCCCATGTTTATTGAGGGATTATTCACAATAGCCAAGATATGGAATCAACCTAAGTAGTGCCTACTGATGGATGAATGGATAAAGAAAATGTGATATATATTCATACATATAATGGAAATGGAATATTATTCTGCCATAAAAAGAAGAAAATCCTGCCATCTGGTATAACATGGATGAACCTGGAGGGTATTACACTGAGTGAAAGAAGCCAGACAGAGAAAGACAAATACTACATGATCTCTCTTATATGTGGAATCTAAAAATGTCTTGAACTCATAGAAACAGAGTAGAATGGTGGAGGTGGGGGAAGTGGGAAATGTTAGTCAAAGGCTACAAACTTTCAGTTATAAGATGAACAAATTCTGAGTATCTAAGGTACAGCATGGGTGGTGATGAGTATGTTAATTAACTGGATTGTGGTAATCATTGCACAATGTATACATATATCAAATCATCATGTTATATGCCTTGAATATATACAATCTATACTTGTCAAATGTAAAAAAAAATCATTGTTGCATATAAGGAAGAAAAAGGTCAAAGTATCTACCCCAAAAATCCAGATTAACTCTTTTAATTTTTCAATTGATCCTTAGCCCTATGAATGTAGCTATCTATGGTTACTTTATCCAGGCCATACTTTCCCATAACCTCCTGGCTCTTGTTCAAGACTTTCCTTTATCCTCTGTTTCTAGGAGGTCTTCACCAACATCTGCTCTATTCCCATGTTTCCTTAGAAAAGTTTTGTATGTAAAACTTTACACTAAGTTTTGTGGAAACACACAACCCCAACACATCAGTGTCTTAACTAGAAAGATTTGTTTCTTATTTATATGACATATCCCTGCAGTCCAGCTTCATTTCATCTTCATTCTGGGACCCAAACAGAAGGAACAATCCCCTACACCAGGGGTCCTCAAACTTTTTAAACAGGGGGCCAGTTCACTGTCCCTCAGACCATTGGATGGCTGTTGGAGAGTGTGGCGCACATTCCACACACGCACACTGTGGGCCCAGGACCAGTCAGCTGCTAAGCAGGACAGGCATCGGTGACGGCAAAAACACCAGGCTGGCGGGATAAATGTCCTCCGCTGGCCGCAGGTAGTCTGCAGGCCGTAGTTTGAGGACGCTTGCTCTACACAGTACATTTCAGTCTTATGGCAGAAGGGAAAGAGACCATGGCAGAACATGAAATAGCTGTTAAAGGTTCTGATGGAAAAGGGCATGTATCACTTCTCAGATTTAATTGGCCAATGCAAAGGCACATGATCAAGCTTGATATCAACATGGCAGGGAGGAGCGTTGGAGATTTTGAATAATAATACAATCTGTAACATCTGTGGTCTTCTTAGATTTTTCATTTATAGCCAAATGCTATGCATGTTTGCAATGTTAATTATTCTTTTAAACTTCCAGAAAAGAAAATATCACAATTTGATTATTTCATACTCTTAAGCATACACTGCATATACAATATACTTTACACTATAGACTCCAGAAGAATTCAGGAACTATGTATTTTCCCATTACTGAGCAACACCTATGCCACAGGCTCTTGGTGAAGAGTGGTCATTACTTAAATTACAGGTAGATAGAAGGCACCAGAACACACTATAAACAGTGATCACAGGAATGAGGAAAAGCATTGTGCTTACCTGCTTCCTTTGAGGGCTGTTCTTGTGGAAACTATTCTACCATAACTCAACTGTAGGATGACAAAAACCACTGCAAATATCCAATTGCATTCTCTTTGTTTTATTACTTATCATTCTGGGGAGTTTACTTATATCATAATATGGATATCAGAATAATGCAAGGGCAAACATTTAAAACAATAATGCAAGGGCAAACATTTTAAAATACCAGCAAGTAAGTTTGTTAGTCCAGCCTCCAGATAAATCTACTACAGAGCCTTATATATTACCTAAAAGATAAAATTTAGGCCCATAATTTATTTAACCAATTCTCAATTGAGGAATAGTTGTACAATTATATTGTATGTAATATAATTTTTACTACTATATAAAATGCTGAAATAAACATTTTTGTAAGTGTTGTGTATCTGCATCAATATTTTTTAAAGATAAATTCCTAAATATTGATTGTTGGCTGAAGCTGTGTATACATCTTTAACACTTTTGATTCCAAACCACTGGTCTTCCCACCTTTGACTATCTCCCAATCTTTTGATGCTCTCATTTCCCTCCTTACTCAACTTAAATTACACAACCAATCATGATAATAATTCCTTTGCACATATCCTTAACCCTTTATCCCCTCTCACCTTATTATACTTGTGGCAAAACTGTAACTCTTCTTAAATCCAAGTCTACATTTACCCTGCACCTGCACCCAGGTAGCATAATGTGGCTAGAGAAAAACTCACAGCCATGAAAGTGAGACCAGTCAGTGCTCTGGTCTCACTTTAAATTAATGACCATCAACTTCAATGAGGCCTTAATGTTGCCAGGCCACCATGCTAGATGTCTCCAGACCATCCATTCTCTCACTATCCTCCTTGACTATTTTATTTATTTCTTCTTAATTGCCTCTTCTCCTCTCTTTACGCTCAGGTTTCTACCTCATTGTGAAAACAGAAGACAGGAGCAACCAGAGGAGAGAACATCTACAGACTCCTATCACCACATTGCTGTCTTAACAGCAAGTGTTCCATTATACATTGTCCTCCCGTAGGGGCAGGGATCTACACTAGCAGTTGCTCTCTCTCTTTCTGTATTATCATTTTTTCCTCTACCACATTATTCCCACCAGCATACAAACATGCTGTTTCCCCCCATCTTAAAAATAAAAGTATTTTTTATTGACCCTCTTTCCTTTGCCACGTATCATCCCTTTTTAAGCAAAACTCTTTAAATTCTTATATATGCATGCAGTTTTTAATTTCTCTCCTTCCATCATCTGTTGTTATGGTCATCATTGAGGTAGAATTTGCACATAATCAAATTTACCGATTTGATGTGTTTTGCAAATATAGACAGTTATGTAACGACCACCACAATTAAGGTATAAAATATTTCCATCACCCCCAAAAAAGTTCCCACATGTCTGTTTATAGTCAATTTTCTCCCTTCACCCCCTTCACCCCCAGCCTCTGGTGATGAAGGGGGTGCTTTCTGCAACTATAGTTTTGCCTTTTCTATAATTTTATATAAATGGAATCATAATGTAGCCTTTTTGTCAGAAGATTTTCAGTAAGCACACCTTGTGATTTATCCTGCAGTTCTTTGCTCCTTTTAATTGTTGAGTATTATTCTACTATATCAATACATTGCAATTTGTTTATTAATTCACCAGTTGATGAGCATCTGAGCCTTCACCAATTTTTGGCTATTATGAATAAAGATGCTATAACCATTCATAAAACAGTCTTTGTGTATACATGTTTCCATTTCCCTTGGGTATATACTTACAAACGCCACTGCTGGGTCATATAATAAGTACAAATTTAACTGTGAAAGAAACTTCCAAACTGTTTTCCAAATTGGCCCTGCCCTTTTTCATTTTCAGGAAAAAGTAGAATAAGAGTTCTAGTTGGTTTACATCCTTAACAACACTGGGATTATCAGACTTTTAAAGTTTTAGTCATTTTGGTGAGAAGTAGAGGTATCTCATGATGCTTTTAATTTGCATCTATCTGATGACTAAAGATGTTGAGTGTCTTCTCATGTGCTTATTTGCTGTCATATATGTTCGTTGGTGAAATGCCTCTTCAAATACTTTGCTAATTAAAAAAAAAAAGGTTGTCTTTTTGAATCGAGTTATGAGTACTTTATGTATTCTAGACAAAAATCCTCTGTTCTATCAGATGTGAGTTTCATAAATATTTTCTCTCAGTCAGTGACTTGCATTTTTATTAGCTTAATGATATTTTTCAAAGAGCACAAGCTTTTAATTTTGATGAGGTCCAATTTATTGATAATTTATTTTCTTGATTGAAGCTTATGCTCTAAGAAATTTTTATTAACCCAAGATCATGAAGATACTTTTCTGGAAGCCTTATACTTTAGCTCGTATGTCTAAATCTATGATCCATTTGAAGTTAATTTTTGTTAGGGGATAAGTTTCAAGGTTTATTTTTTCTATCTAGCTGCTTATCAGTATAAGTGTTTCATTATATGTTGCATTCCCAATAGCTACCATAGATGAACAGTCCCAGCCCATTATTAAAGACTATTATTTTCTTCTGAATTACCTTAATTCCTTTGTTAAATATCAATTAATTATATATTAATATGTAGATCTCTTACTGGACCCTCTATTCTGTTCCATTGATCTATATTCCTATACTTGCACCAATACCACATTCTTTTGATTACCATAGCTTTATAATAAGTCATGAAATCAGGTAGTGTGAATCCTAAAACTTTGAGTTTTTTCTCCCAAAACTGTTTTGGCTGTTCTAGGTAATTTGCATTTTCAAATACATTTTTTAATAAGCTTGTCAATTTGTGTTTTTTTAAATCTGTTTAGGATTTTGATTAAGATTACTTTGAATCTATAGAACAATTTGGGAAGAATAAGTATTTTAATAACATTGAATTTCCCAATCCATCAATGTAGTATATTTTTCATTTATTTATGATTCTTTAATTTTTCTCAACAATGTTTGAAGTTTTCATTTACAGGTATTACACATATTTTGTTAAATTTATTTCTCAATATTTTATGTTTTGATGCTGTCATAAAAGGTATTTTAAAAAATTTAATTTCTAATTGCTCATTACTGGTATACAAAATACAATTGAGTGTTGTATATTGATTTTGCATCTTGCAACTTTGCTGAATTTACTTATTAATATTTCTTTTAGTTATTTTATATATACCTTAGGATATTATGTTATCTGCAAATAATGGAAGTTTTACTTCTTATTTTCTTCTACATGCTTTTTACTTATGTTTCTTGCCTTATTGTATTGTCTAAAACCTCTACTTCAAAGTTAAGCTGAAGGACTGAAAGTGGAATCTTCGTCTGGTTCCTGATTTTAAGGGGAATACAGTGAGTCAATCTTTCATTGTTAAGGATGATGTAAGCTGTTTTTGTATATGTTCTTTATCAAGTTGAGAAAGTTCCCCCATATTCCCAGTACAGGGATTGCTGTGAAGGAATTTTCTTAAATGATTTTTCAGCATCCTCTGAGATGATCATATAATTCTTATTTTAGTCCATTAATGTGGTGTATTTACATTGATTTTTGTTTGTTTTTGTAAAAATTGTGGTATAAAAACACCAAATTTTTCCTACATTAATTGATTGTTGAATGTTAAACCAACTTTGGATTTCTGGTATAAATCCCCACTTGAATTGTGATAAGTTATTATTTTTTATATATTGCTGAATTCAATTTTCTAAAAATTTTATAAAGGAGTTTTGCATATATTCATGGGGAATACTGGCCTGTAGGGTTTTGGAGTTTTCAAAATATCTTTCTCTGGTTTTAGTATTTGGGTTAATGCTTGCCTCATAAGATGAGTGGGGAAGTGTTTCCTCCTCTTCTATTTTTTGAAAGAATTTAAGTAGAATTGGTACCAATTCTTTAAGTGTTTAGTTCAATTGACCACTAATGCCATATGGGTCTGGTGTTTTCATTGTGGAAAGGTTTTTAACTATGAATTGAACCTCTTTAGCAGATACAGGGCTATTCAAGCTATCTATATTTGCTTGAATGAGATTTGGTAGTTTGTGTCTTTGAAGCAATTTTTTTCATTTCACCTAAGTCATTAAATATATTGGCAGACACTTTTTCATAACAGTCCCTTATTATCATTTTAATGTCTTGGGATCTGTGTGATCCCTTCTTTTTTATTCTTCATATTGGTAATTTTTGCCTTGTCTCTTTTTCTCTTGACAAACCTGGCTAGAATTTTATTGATTTATCTTTTCGAATAAGCAACTTTTTGTTTTATTCATTTCTTTATTGTTTATCTGTCTTCTACTGCATTGATTTACAATCTTATCTTTATTTTTCCTTCCTTTGGGTTTAGTTTGTTCTTTTTATCTAGTATTAGGTAGAAGTTTTAGATTATTCATTTTAGGCCTTTCTTATTTTTTGACATAAGCATTTATTGCTTTGAATTTTTTCTAAACAATTTTTATGATATCCTACTTCTTTTGACTCATTGTGTTCCATTTTCTAATTTCTCTTGTGGTTTATTTTTTGACCTATGGGTTATTTAGAAATGTATGTTCAGTTTCCAAATACTTCAGAATTTTTTCAGATATACTTTTCTTATTGATTTTTACTTTAAATCCATTGTAGTCAAAGAATATACTCTATATGATTTCAATCCTTTCTAACCTATTAAACTTGTTTCATGACTGGGCATGATTATGTTGGTAAATGTTTCACGTGTACTGGAAAAGAATATGTATTCTGTTGTTAGTGAATGAAAGGTTCTGTAAATTTGAAGTAAATTAAGTGGTTGATAGTGTTGTTCTGGTCTTCTGCCTCCTTTCTAAATTTGTTTTTACTTTTTCTGTCAATTACTGAGAGAGGAATTTCAAATTTCCACTTATAATTGTGGATTTTTGTACTTCTCCTTTTAGTCCTATCATTTTTTGCCTCATTTATTTTGATGCTCTATTTAATAGCGCACTTAATAGTGCATATATATTTTGATTGTTATGTCCTGTTGATTAATTGATCCCTTGAACATTATCAAATCATTTCTTTATTTTTGGTAAGATTCCCTGTTCTGAAGTCTTTTTCTGAAGAGAATATAGCCACTCTAGCTTTCTTTCCATCAGTGTTTTACATGTTATATATTTTTCATCCTTTTACTTTATTCTATGTAATCTTACATAGGTTGATATGTTAAAAATCTATTTTTAAAGTGATTTTTTTATATACAGCATACAATTGGGTCTTGCTTTTTATTTAGTATGTTAATCTCTGCCTTATTATTGGAGTGTTTAGGACACTTATATTAATATGGTTGGGTTTATTTTTTTATTTTATTTTATTTTTTTCTATTTATAGTAGAAATGGGGTCTCACTCTTGCTCAGGCTGGTTTCGAACTCCTGACCTCGAGCAATCCGCCCGCCTCAGCCTCCCAGAGTGCTAAGATTACAGGCGTGAGCCACCGCTCCTGGCCTTGGTTGGGTTTAAATCTATCATCTTGCTGTTTGTTTTCTATGTCCTATCTGTTAGTTTCCCTCACCTGCTGCCTGGCCCTGGCAACTACCATTCTACTCCGGTTTTATGGATTTGACTTTTTAAGATTTCACATATAAGTGAGATCATATATTATTTGTCTTTCTGTCAGGCTTATTTCACTTAGCTTAGTGCCCTCCAGTCTCGTCTGTGTTGTCACACATGACAGGATTTCCTTCCTTTTTATGACTGAATAATATTCCATTATATCTATGTGTTATAATGTGACATATCTATAATGTGATGTATCTATAATGTAATATCTATATGTGTGTATATATATATATACCACATACATATTCTTTATCCATTCACCCATGGGTAGACATATAGGCTGTTCCCATATCTTGGCTATTTTGAACAATGGTGCAATGAACATGAGGGTACAGATATCTCTTTAAGATACTGGTTTCACTTCCTTCAGATATATACTCAGAGAGGGATTGCTGGATTATATTTTAATTTTTTGAGAAATCTCCATACTGTTTTTCATAAAGCTGTACCAATTTACATTCCTAGCAACAGTGCACAAAATTTCCCTTTCTTTCCTTCTCTCCAGCACTTGTTACCCCTTGGATTTTTTCGATGATAGCCATTCTAACAGGTGTGAGGCGATATCTCATTGTGGTTTCAATTTTCATTTCCCTGATAATTTTATCTCCACTATTGGTTTGTTAGCTATATTTCTTTTATTTTTCCAAAAATTAATGGTTGTTCTAGGGCTTACAGTATATATCTTTAACATATCACAGTCTACTTTCAAAAAATATTATATCATTTCATGTATAGTCTAAGAACGTCATAACAGTGTATTTCCAAATCCCCCCTCCCTCCTTTGTGCTATTGTTCTTAGGCATTTCGCTTCTATGTAAGCTATAAACCCTATAATACAATGTTGTTAATTTTGCTATTAACAAAAGAGAAAAAAACTTTTATATTTATCCATATATTTACGACTTTTGGCACTCTTCATTTCTTCATGTAGACCCAGGAATCCTTTATTTCTTATTGTATAGGGCTACTGGCAATAAACTTCCTCAGCTTTTGTTGGTCTTTTTAAAAAAATTATGGTAAGAACACTTAACATGAGATCTGCCCTCTTAACAAATTTTTAAGTGTACAATACCGTATCGTTAACTCTAGGCACAATGTTGAATAACAGATCTTTAGAACTTAATCATCCTGTATAACTGGAAGTTTATACTCATTGAATAGCAACTCCTTCCCCCTGTTGATCATAAAAGGGTTTTATTTGACCTTTACTTTTGAAACATATTTTTATGTGCATACGGTTCTGAGTTGACAAGTTTTTTTGCTTTTGTTTTTGCTTTCTGACAGCCCTTTAAAGATGTTCTGTTGTCTTCTAACTCGGGTGATTTCTGATAAGTCTGCTGTCATTCTTCATCTTTGTTTTTCTTTATGTAACGTGTCCCTTTCCCCTGGTTTCTTTAAGGATTTTTCTCATTATTAATAGATTTCAACAATTTGATAATGATGTACTTAAAGTGGTTTAATTTATAGTTTATTCTGCTTGGGGATTTTTGGATCTAGGGGATTTTTGGATCTATGGGTTTTTTATTTTTAACACATTTGTAATTTGGGGGTCATTATTTCAATGATATATTATCACCCTATCTCTTCCCCAAGTCTCCTCTCCTTCTGGGGCTCCAGTTCTATGAATATCAGACACTTTCAATAGTCCCACAACTCCCTAAGCTTGTGTGGGGTTTTTACTCAGTGTGTTTTCCTCTCTGTGCCTCATGTTGGTTACTTTCTATAGCAGTGCATTCAAATTATCTTTTCTGGTATTGTGTTTTTTACCTCGAGAAGTTTTATTTGTCTCTTTTTTATCTTCTGTTTTTCTTCTCATAAGGTTTATGTTTCTCTTTATATCTCGACCATATTTATAAGATTTATAGTATTTGTTTTAATGTTCTTGATTATGAATTTCATGATCTCTGTCTTTTCTGGGTCTGTTTCTATCAATTGCTTTTTATTCTGGTGATGAGTAATATTTTTCTGCTGCTTTGAAGGCCTGGTAATTTTTAAGTGGATACAGAATTGTGAATTTTGCTTTATTTGCTACTGGCTTTTATTGTATTTCTTTAAAGATTATTGAGGCTATTTCTTCCCTGACTTCCAGTTGAGGCACTTATGGATCATTTTGAGGACTGATTTTAAGCTTTTTAAGTGTGGGTCCAAAGAAGTCATTATTTCGGGACTAATTTTTAGTCCCGAAATAAAGGACATGACTTTTATGAGCGCTCTAAGGTATTATGGAGTCTCTAAGTAAACCTGTTTATCACTTAGGTCTATATAAAATTAGTCATGAATTCTCAAAATTTTCTTAGTGTGGGGCCTACTCGGATGAAATGAAACTTGTGTGAAAATGTGCCTGGAATTCTGTTTTTATTCAGATGAGGCCAAGAGACCAGGAGACAATTGCCATTGAAAAGATGGCTTTTTACATTTCCCAAGAGGAAGGAGCACGCCATGCCACAGGGGCTGTGTGGGGAAGTGTGAGGTCAGTTGGGAGGCAGACAAAGTGAGGGGAAAGCGTGGTCAAAAGTCTCCATGGTAATTTTCATGGGAAGGGACAGGAGAGGCAGGGTAAGCTGCTGAGCAGGTTTAAAATCGGATTATTTGAATAATTTCAGTGGGCTCTGGGCTATTGGGGTGGTCCTTAGTTGTCTACTATTAATACATGGTCCTGGGGTGATTAGGGCAGAGGAATATGGCCTCCTGGAGGGTAAAAGCCAGATGAGGTTTGACTGGTTTGCATATGGAAGACGTGCTTCAGACAAGCTGTTTGCTATCTCTAGGAAATGTCAAAGCATCATAAAATGCAGAAAATAAAAAACATGATTAATACACAACTACAAGAAGCTTACCCAACTCACAGAGACTTGTCTTCATCAGGGAATGAGAGGGGGAGATAGAATGATGCCTGCTGAATTTGGTACAGTTATGGGTCCAGAGGCCAGGACCAGAACCAGTGCTGTGAATGAGCCAGCATTGTTTTCTCCATTTTGAGGAGATGTTTTCAGAAATTATGAAAATTACTGATGGCATCAACTCCATGATCAGAAAAGCAATCATGTTGGCATGCGTGTGCTCTGGACAATATATGAGGAATAGATGGCGTTGCAGAGGGATGGCCACTGAGAAATGTAGGGCTCTTCCTTGTTATCATGTATAATCAACCAGAATTTAAGAAAAAAATATTTGACTGTAAGCACTTGTTAGGAAATCTGCCAGCACCAGCCAGAGCTAGAACTAATGGATGTCAAGATAAAGGCAAATTTAAGTGAATATAACTTGCTTAAAGTTAGAGGATTACTAGGGAAGCTCAGACAAGGATTTATGCATTTAAAAGACAGACGGGTATACCAGGCTACTTTCCAAGGACTTTAAACATCAAATAACAGATTTTTTTCATACTCTAGCAGTTTCTTTTGCAAAAGGAGGGAACACTCCTTATAAGATGTTATTTGTAATGCACAGATAGCTAGATGACAAAACCTTTCAAATCTAAGACTCTGTGGTACTATTATTTATCCGTGCGTAAGTGTGTGTGTGTGTTTGTGGGGGGTACACTGTGTGTAAAGTGCCAGCTGCAGCTGTTTATGACTCTGAGAATGGCTTCTCTTCTCTGCGCGGTGGCTTTCCACTCTACAGACACTCCACTAACACAGAATCTGTAGCAGAAGGAAGGAGTTTATAGCCTGCTCTGACTTTCTTGTTGCTGATGTTGTTTAATGTGAGATTGGGGTGGGGAGGGAGGGCAAAGGAGACATGTCTCAGCTGGGAGCAACCTCCAGGGAGGAAGCACATGTCCTTCCTAGAAAGGTCCATGATTCTCTGAACTGTCCTCCCATGGTGTGAGAAGCACCCCCAGCTGCAGGAGACCAGGATTTTACTGTTCATTTTATGCTGTGTTTTTTTTTTTTACGATCTACCCTGTGCCTCCAGTTTTATTTTCTACTATTATAAGTTTTTCTGTCCCACTCCCTGACTCTTTAGGACTTGAACTTCTCTCCGGCCTTAGGCTTATGCCACAATACTAATTTTCATATTTGGTCTTCCTTCTAGGGTATGTTAGCAAAACTGAAGTTTTGACTAAATATGTTACCAAAGGATAAAATGCAATGGTTGTCATATATTCATCTGTTTATAAATCCGCTCATTTATTAAAAAGGAACTAAAGTCATGATTATTGTAGAAAACCAGAAGCATAAAAAGAGTCAAATAACCTGTTGTTTAAAAATCTAACTGATAGCCACTTGTGTTTTCGGGGGGCAAAATGGAAAGTGTACTGATTCTGGAATAAGAAAATTTGGGTTCAAACAGAAGTTCTGCAGTTTCACGGCTTTGTGGCCTCTAACATCTCAGTAAAATTGAAGCAAGAGTTAAATGCCTCAAATGGCATAACATGGAAGAGCCGACAGAAAATAACCACCCAATAGGGGTTGAGACTATTGTGCGGAATAATCAGGAATTGGAGGATTATGATTTTAAAAGTGCCTGTACGTACATTTTCTCTCCATTCCCACTCCACTCATGACAGACAATAAATCTTACAAAGACAAAAAAGAAAAAGAAATGAGGGTATAAAGGAATATATTGCCCTGACATTGCTTTGTTTAAGGCCTTAAGAATAGTTGGTACTTTCCATGAAATATTTTTTTCTAGAGTTCAATGCAGTTGTATGAAAAGATTGAATCATTCTTATGAAAACTCAAACACATCTAGGCAAGCACTTCATTCCCTCCAACAAGGCTCTGGCACCTCTGAAATCCTCCTCCATGCTGTGTACTTCAACCCCTAGAGGGCAGCATGCCCTCAAAGAAATTCATCCAGGGCCCAATTAGAATCTATTTAAATGGCCAATTACCTTCGATTGATTGAATTGTTTCTCATCGATCTTAAAAAAGACCCTCAAAAATCTCATTAGGCACACTATTAAGAATTAAGAGAGTATCACCTGTAATTTCTAATGCATGTCACAGAAGCATGTTATATTGAGACCATCAAGTAAATTAGTATTAAATACCTTGGAAATTAAGAAACCTGAGGGATACCATCGCATTTATAGAAGGAACTCTGCTCAGGAGGAAGCACCTGTTGGTTTCTCAGGTAAGGTTGCTCCTTCGAAAGTGATTTCCTGCCATAACCTCTTCTCTTCAAACCTCAGAGTGACAAGGTGAGAGCTAGAGGTCCCTGCTCATCCTCATCCCACCCACCTGTCTCCTTCACTGCCCTTCATTCTTGGCCGGTTAAGCTAGGGGCTCTAAAAGCAATTGAGCCTGGATGCTTAGCAGCTGTTTCTTTGTTTCTAGAATTAACTTTTGACTTCCCTCCCTAACACCTTCATCATTGCCTCATACATAATGGAGAACACACAGGCCTCACCCATACCCTGACCACAAATCCCCTCAATGATCTAACAAAGCCCACTGCACACATGCTTCAGAGGCTCTCCATTCCAGCTCCTCCCCAGGCTCCGTGGGCTCAGGGCTGCCTCCTCAGTGCCTGCTCTCTCTTCAGGAGCCCTAGGTTGCAACCCAGGCGTAACCACTCATCAGAGCCTCTCAGTTCCACTACGCAAAATGAAGGAGGATGCAATCACCCTCACCCACATTCTAGAGAAGCAGAGAGGGATTACCAATCACATTGATGCCAACCTCATCCTGAAGAATAGGTAACACGGTCTCTTCTAGTCAACAGACATATCAGTGAGGTTTCTGTGCTAATTCTGATTTGGTTTTTGGATTTTTGGTGACTATCTTTTCCTCAAAAGATGTGGAGTTTGTGTGGATAAAACAGTTTTTATCTTTGTACAGGATGTTGTCAAAACAGGACACTAGAGGGTTTTTTTTTAAATGAAAAATAACCCTTCCAATATTGAAAGGCAGAATCCATTAATGCAATGGAACATTATTTTGATAAGCAAATATGTTTGAAAAAATTAGCAAGTAAATGCATAAATAAATTACCTGCATTGAAAGCGGTTACTGGCAGATATGATAACATGTTTCCTGTTAACTAGTTTACATTTCTTTTGAAGTGAATTTCTGGCTGCTAGTGTTCATGTCACAGATGGTATCCTCACCTGCTTCATTAAGGCCTGTTTAGAATACAGTTCTAATGTAGGTTTTATTCCATGTAAAGCCACCTAGAGATAATTTTAAATGATCATATCGACTAACAAACACGTAATCAAGAAGCTCTTAAAATTTTATTAAAATTCAGGTCTTTCACCATTAGCAAACCTGCTTCATTAACATATTAATAGATAATGTTCCTGCTCATAATTAGCATGCATTTTCTTTGCATCATTGTAGTTGAAAGATTCAGGTGGGGTTTGATAGGAAAGTTTTTTTAGTCTGCCAACAAAGCACCTGGAAGAATAACTACAGCTCCTGACCACCATTTCCATTTTAATCATCTGCTTCCCCTTTCCCAGAGTTTTTTCTCCTTGAACTCCATTATATCATTTATTTTCCCCATATTCAACCTACTATGAATTATAGACATGATAAGCAATGAACTACATGCAAGTGGGCAAGAATTTAGCCCGCTCACTAAAGGATGAATGCTACTTGCAAGAGAAAGTCCAGGTACAAAACTATCTTTGTCTAGAGCTTGAGAAAAGCTAGAATACGAAAACTGAAAAGAAGCTCATCTTGTTCTTTAATAATTTATAACCCCCTCTTGTTCTATGTGAGTATATAGAACATAGAATATAGTCCTTGTCACACAAAAGAATGAACTTGGATGCCTATCTCTCACCATACACAAAAATTGACTCAAGATGGAGTAAGATTTAAATGTAAGACCCGATACCATAAAAAATCCTAAAAGAAAATTTATGAAAAACTCTCCTAGACACCAGTTTAGGCAAAAAAAGTTGTAACTAAGCCCCCAAAGCAATAATATAGCAGAAAAAAATAAATAAATGGTACTTTATTAAGCTAAGAAGTTTTTGCACAGCAAAATAAATAACCTACAGAGTAAATAGACAACCTACGGAATGGGAAAAAATATCCACAAAGTATACATCTGACAAAAGACTAATATTCAGAATCTACAAGGAACTCAAACAAATCATCAATAAAAAACCAAATAACCCCATTAAAAAGAGCGCAAAAGACATGGAAATTTTTCAAAAGAGGATAAACAAATGGCCAAGAAACATATGAAAAAATGTTCAACATCACTAATCATCAGGGAAATGCAAATTAAAACTATAATGAGATACCACCTTACCCCTGTCAGAATGGCCGTTATTAAAAACATCAAAAAACAATAGATGTAGCACAGATGCAGTGAAAAGGGAATATTTATACAATATTGGCGGGAATGTCAATTAGTACAGCTTCTATGGAAAATAGTATGGCAATTCCTCAAAGAACTAAAAATGGAGTTACCATTCGATCCAGAAACCCCACTACTTGGTGTCTACCCAAAGAAAAATAAGTCATATTTAAAAAGACACCTGCACCGCTATGTTTATCACAGCACAATTCACAATTGCAAAGATGTGGCATCAACCTAAAGGCCCATCAACTGACGAGTGGATAAAGAAAATGTGACACACACACACACACACACACGTGTACCATGAAATACTACTCAGCCATAAAAAGAATGAAATAATGTCTTTTGCAGTAACTTGGTTGGAACTAGAAGCCATTATCGTAAGTGAAGTATTTCAGGAATGAAAAACAAATGCCACATGTACACTTAAAAGTGGGAGCTAAGCAATAGGCATACATGGTCATACTGAGTGGTATCATAGAGTAGAGAGACTCAGAAAGGGTAGGAGGGATCAAAAATTACTGAACTGGTACAATGTACACTATTCCAGGTGAAAGGTACACTAAAAGCCCTGACTTCACCACTATGCAATTCATCCATGTATCAAAAAAAAAACCACTTGTACCCCTTAAATCTACTGAAACTAAAAAAAAAAAAAAAGAGAGAGAGAAAGAAAAGTGATACCCATTTCAAGGCATGATATCTATCTTATAGGGAGGAATAATTGGAGGATATGCCTAGGGATGTTTTTGTTTTCTGTGTTTTTTTTTAAATGACCACAAAGTTAGATTAAGTCTATAATTGAGGCCTTTGGAATAAAGCCACAGTATTATTGTGAAATATTCTCACTGGAATGATGTACTGCTACTAGCAATAAAGAATGGAATTAGTATTATCCCTTAAGGTAACAATCTCAAATAAAAGGGAAAATGATATTTATACTAAAAACAGCAATTATCTTCTATATGGTCTAAACAATTAGCCAATTCTGTTTACCACAACCATTCTGAAGCAAAATCATTCTGTGACTTTAACACTCATCTTGACATGAGGTGTGTTCTAGCATATTGGAACCTCTTGCATGGGTCAGAGTTTAGTTTTACTTATAAGGAGCACACATTATCATACTGCTGCACTGTGTGCATGGGTTCCAATGTTTTAGGTCTTAAAGAACATCTAGTCACCCCATTCATTTTATTCAGGAGCAAATGCAGGACCAGAGAAGTTCAACAACATTCTCTGAGTCACTCAGCTTGTTAGGGGCAGAGTTGAGGATGAAATTAAGGTCTGCTGGTTTCTTTTGTTTATCACATCTCTTTGTTACCATTTTCCAGCCCTTATTTTCTCAATAAGAGAAAAATATAAAATGATGTCTACAAATTATTAGAATAAAGTGATATAACATGCTGGCTGTGAAGGGAGAGTAAGTTGGATATAATCACAAAGAACATTTTCGTTGTCTGCCAGGACACCACCTGGAAAAAGGAAGTATTAAACACGTTTCTGGAGAAGCCTTGCCTCTTTGTCCTTTTAACACTGTGATCCTTAACTGCTACTTTAAACTTACAGGACTTAGTACAACATGTCCACTAGAACTTTTTGCAATCATGGAAATGTTAGATGTCCATATTATCCAATACAAAAGCCACTACGCACGCATGGCTATTGAGCACTTAAAATGTGGTTCATGCAACTGAAATACTGAATTTTTAATTTTATTTGATCTTAACCAATTTAGATAGCCACATATGGCTAGTGGCTATTGTATTGGACTGAACTGATTTAGTATATCCATTGGAAGAGTTATATTCAGATAATGTCAGTGAGCTAGAGCCCTCTGGTGGAGGGGACTGTTATCTGCAAGATGCCAAGAATAACCTTTTTTTTTTTTTTTTAATATTGTGACATTTATTAGGACTTTTAATTATTTACCTTCACAGAACCAAAAATAAAACTATAGCCTTAATAACATTTAATTATTAAATGCATTTTTAAAGATTGATTTAGAAGTCACTTCTTAACATTCACCATGCATTCACTCCATGTATCTTTTTACAATTTACTTTTTACTCACCATGATGTTTTTTAAAATTTTTTTTCTTTTTTTATTTCAGAATATTGCAGGGTACAAATGTTTTGGTTACAACGATTGCTTTTGTACTGCATTCGTCCAAGTTATAAGTGTGTGTGTACACAAATCAGTAGCATTCCTACACAGCAGCAACAAACCAGCAAAGCTGAAAATCAAACCAAAGACTCAATACCTTTCACAATAGCTACAAATAAAATAAAATACCTAAGAATACATTTAACCAGGGAAGTTAAAAGATCTCTACAAAGAAAACTATGAATCATGGAGGAAGAAAACTTCAGATGATGTAAACAAATGAAAAAAACATATCATGCTCATGGATCAGCACAATCAACATTGTTAAAATGTCCATACTAACCAAAGTGGTTTACAGATCCAATGTAATCCCCATCAAAATACCAATGCCATTTTTCACAGATCTAGAAAAAATAATTCTACTCTGTGTTTGAACCAGAAAAGAGCCTGAATAGCCAAAGCAACTGTAAGCAAAAGGAACAAATCTGGAGGTATCACTTTGCTAAATTTTAAACTATACTACAAGGCTATAGTAATCCAACAGCATGGTATTGGCACAAAAATAGAGATATAGACCAATGGAACAGAATAGAGAACCCAGATATAAAACCACCCACATATTGCCATCTGATCTTTGACAAAGTAGACAGCAATATACACTGAGGAAAAGAATCCCTATTCAACAAATGGTGCTGGGAAAATTGGATAGCTACATGTAGAAGATTGAAACATGATTCATATCTCTTACCACTCACAAAAATTAATTCAAGATGAATAATAGACTTAAATCTAAGACATGAAACCATAAGAATTCTAGAAGAAAATTTTGTAAGAACCCTTCTAGATATCTTCAGAGAATTTATGAAGAAGACCCTAAAGGCAATTATAGCAATGACAAAAGTAAATAAATGGGACTCAAGTAAATTAAAAAGCTTCTGCACAGCCAAGGAAACAATCAACAAATTGAGCACAACTTTTAAGTAAGGTGGATGATTTTTTTGAAGATGCAGACATTTCAAGATTGTTCACATATTTTAATACTAACACTACCACTTAATGCGACATGTGAATTCTCCAGGTAGTAAGGGATGGAATAATAAATAATGCAGGGGCTAAGTAGTATGTTGACTAATGTTCACTGAGGTGATACCAAGTTTCTGTTGTTAGACTTATTAACAGGGCACTGGAAGGACAGTTAAACTGGCTTAAAAGATTGCATTTAAATTCTCTGGATGGGTAATGACATATTTTAGGTCCCCTGGCAGACCAAGAAGCATTCCTCAGGGAATAAGTTATATCAATTAAGAGATGATGTAGCTTGGCTGAAGTCTGCACTAAATTCAAGACAACAGCTGTCTGATCACTTGGCTAGAAAAGAAATGCTGATGCTATTTCCACCTCCTCATTGACATACAACCACACAGTTGCCTCCATAAAGTTAAGGTAATCTGATGTTCTTACATGAGATTATAAAGATGAGACTTTGGCTCTATTATCCCTCATAAATTGTGCTTCCTAAAATGAAGTTCACTGATATATTTGGATGCTTTCAGACCCCGCTGCCTTCCACGTTGCTTGTTTTCCTCTTTAGTACCGAAAGCCATAATTATTCAAACCACAGTCTTACATGTTTACTCTTCAGGGAATTCAAAGGCTCCTTTTTCCTTCTCCAGCCATTCTTACCTCTTTGTGAATTCCATTTTTGCTGGCTTCAATTCTAAACTTCCCACTTCCATGACTGAAAACTCCCAAAGTATCCACAACAGAGACTGCTAGCTGTCAAAGATTGTCAAAAGTAATAGAATCAACTTTTAGCTAGCATATCCTAGGCATTTTCTAACTGTAAAGTTCTTAAACCAATGCTCTTGTTGGTGCATATCTGTAGTCCCAGATATTAAGGAGGCTGAGACAGGAGGATTATTTCAGCCCAGGAGTTTGAGGTTGCAGTGAACTATGATGATGCCACTGCACTCCAGCCTTGGCAACAGAATGAGACCTCATCCAAGAAAACAAACAAACAACAGCAACAACAACAATAACAATAATCCTCAGTGTATGCTAGCTATTATTATGTGGAAATTTAAAAATTTTGTATAGCCAAGTTCATTATTTGTGGCTTTTGAGTTTCTAACTTATATAAGAAGTTCTCTCCCATCTTAAAGCATCTTCCTAAAATATCCTCCTAAATGCCTAGATTTGATTACATATCTACAAAATCACTGAGTATTAAAAATGATTAGAATAACTCAAATTGGGAAAGTAGCTAGATATACATTTTTAAAGAAAATATGGTAATAATTAGTTAAAACCAAGACTGATTTTTAAATTTTATTCAATCTTAATTAACTTAACTTTAGATAGTATAGGGCTGAAAGGGTGTGATACCTTTCCTCACCCATCATAAAGGTCATGGCTGACACACCTGTAACAAAAGACAGGTTAACAAGAGAAAAGCGTAACAAGTGTATTTAACCAAAGTTTTACATGACATGGGAGCCTTCAGAAATGAAGACTAAAAAAACCAGAGAAAACTATTTTTTGTGCTTAGTTTTGGTAAATAATAGATAGCCATGTAGAAATGAGATTGCACAAAAGGATATATTCTAATGGTAATAGACTGAGAGGGGAAACCTAGCAAAGCCTGTCTGTTCAGACTCTTCTTGGGGTTTCTAAGTAGCAGTTCTTCCTTCTGGGTGTGGGGCAGGACCCCTCTGAAATGAGGCACTTCAAAGGAGAAGGGAGAGAGTGATCTTTCTGAGTTTTATGGCTTTCTTTGGACGAGAGGGGTTCTAGTTTCCATGACCTACCCACCTTGGGGAACAGGAATTCTGGTTTCTGTGACTCACTTTGGGGGAGAAAAAAGGGGTGAGAGACAGAGGGTCAGAGAGTGTTTGCTTCTGAGGCCTGTCATGCTCCTTTCGTTCAAGTGCTCAGCATGCCAAAGCACTGTACTTTGAGGTATCATTTTTTGAGCCCCAACATTAGCCACATGTGGCTAGTGGCCATTGTGTTAGCACAGATTTAGTATATCCCATGAAATAGTTATATTCAGATAATGTCAGTGAGCTAGGCTGTACACTGAAATGTACTCAAGCATAAATTGAACAAGAAAGAACCTGTAGATAAAAATAGTTTTCCACCCCTCACTTAGAGACTCCTCCGTTGGCCACTTGGACCTCAAAGGAAGTGAAGGTCACTAACCAACATTGTTAAAGTAGGAGAGACCAGGAAGGAGTTGAAAATCACAGCTGCAGAGCATAGTTCCCTAGATTAAATACAGTCTTGAATATTTAGAAACATCAAAATGTGGCAACATATTTGTATATTTTTCAATTTCCCTGAAAGTTTAATGACTTAAGTTAATATAATATATTCATCACATTTTATCTGACAAATTAAAAATACATTTTCTAATATCGTTTTTTTTATGTTATTTATGCCATGGTAACTGAGGTGAAACTTAGAACTCAAATGCTCAACACAGAGTAAAACATGATTCTTCATGACCAAGAAAATCAGAGATAATATTTTCATCACAATGTCCTAAGACTTGTAAACATAAATCTCTCTGTATCAGGGGAAGAATACATTAAGAGGCACCATGAACTGTTAAGAAAATGTAGGGTTCAAAGTGAAGAATTCCATCCTTAACTTACTGAGATAAATTGGAGTTTTGCAGTTTGCCATTACAGGGGGAAGCAAGATGATTTTGCTAGCACCTTGAAATACTAACTATCAATATTAGAATGTAACAATTTGGATTTTAGATAGATTTTAAAGACTACATTCTGAATTAACATGCCTTTGAAAATAAATACATTGAATATTAAATATTATTTAATATATGTTATATCTTATATGGGATATACATGTTATATCTTATATGGGGACTTTTCTTACTTTTGTACTTATTTTTGTACTAAATTAATGACCACTAGAACTTGCGTTTATAATTTGATTTTATTACTTGGGCCACAAAAAGTAAGTTATTTTCATAACTCTTATGCTGTTATTTCATGATTTTAACTGAATAAGAGAACAAGTATATGGAGGAAAGATCTAAGTGGGGTTAGGAGAACATGTATACATTCTGGACTTCTTACAAAACATTTCAAAAGGGCTTTGTTAAATTTTTTCCTTTTCTTTTAATTGCAAAATGTAAAATAAAATAAAATGTTCCTTCAAAGTAAAGACCCCCAACTCATGTGATGCTTGGCTTCCTGGCTATTTACGCTCCTATATGCTGGAGTCCACGCATCAGCCTACCTCCCATAAGTTCTGCCTTGCACATCACATCCATCATTTATGGCACTCATGACCTTCAAGCTTGATCCTTATCTGGCTATTTCGTTCCCTCCCAACACAGTCAGGGCTCCTAGCCACCAGCCCAGATCCTTGCCCCTTAAATGGGCCCCTGTCAGGGCCTGGGCCCAGTGCAAAAGGACAATGCCACACACTTTGTTTTAAAAGCAGGAAAAAAGCACCATTAAAGGTACTAAAATATAAAATATTTTCTTTTCTTCTTCAGTCTCTCACCTGTCACGGTGTTTTTATTAGATATTAATTAGATATGATCTAATATATCTAAATGAGATAGAGATATTAGATATTTAATGTCTTCCCTTAGGCATTAGGTCCTCGCTGGGCTAGTGCAGAACCTCCCAAGCGTAGGTTGGGGTGGGGGGCACCGTGACTCAGCCTTAGCTTGCCATTCACCAGCTGCCGATTCCCCCTTCTGCCAGCTGTGCTGGTCTCTGGGTGGGGGCAGAAAAGTCTATCTCCCTTTCCCATGGACCCCCAGCCCCAAACCAGGTGGATGAGTGACCCCCAAAAGATTGCAACTTCCATGCTTGGAGCACACTGGGTACCGGAATTGGGCGTGGATGAGAGGCTCACCCCACCCAGTCGCCCACCAAAGCATCCATGGAGCTGCCAGCCCCACAGACAACTGCTGACATTCCCCACCTAAGACACCAAGAGGCAAGTGCCCGACCCAGATCTTCCCTGCAGGGGGCTAATGACGGTATGTCAGGCTTCTCCCGTCCCCTTCTGATGTGACCAGGGCAGGAGGAGACAGGGAGGAGAGATAGGGAGTTAGTGGAAGGCAGGACCGTGTGTGAGCAGCGGCTTCAAAGCCTCCAGAGCGTGCTCCATTGTCCCATGAGAATTCACTTAACACAAATCAAAAATAAAATTGTTGAAAATTTGAAGAAGATGACAGAATATTAAATCTTCTTCTGAGTAGTATCCTTTGGGACTGCACTGGTGATTTGGCTCAAAATATGGCCCCTCTGCTATCTTTGCAGCATATTCACCAGCTCTACGGAGTAAATTGCTTCTAAGTGTTTTTAGCTTGACATTTTAACTCTGCTGTTTGTTGCTCTTCTAAGACCAAGGACGACTCATACATGGCTTTAAAAATGATTAAAGTTCAACAGGAATTGGATTTACAATACAGCAGACCAATCTGGGAATAGCTGAGGATTTGAGCTGCAGTTTGTCTTCAGCACACATAAAGACACGAGCAAACTCACTGGCTTCAAGGTTGTTTTTATTCAGAAATACCCAGGTCCTCAATTATGTTTATAATGCCGCTGCTGCAAATGCTACTACAATCATGACTCATGTCAGCAAGTGAAGTAAATTGCACTTGTCATAGACTAGAGATACTTATCATGTATCCGTTGCTATGTTTCTTCATTACTAAAATTCTGAATATCTTGTCCCTGTACTAATGAATGGATTGATTCCATGTGACGAATCCTTGTGACACTTGACTTAGCAATAGAGTGTGTTTGAGAGCATTGATCACCAGCCCTTCAGATTTCGTAGATTGGACTCCTTTCATCCCCAAAGGGCACTTCTGTGGACATACTGCTTTAGCTGAGCTGACCTGGTCACTCAAATTAGGGTGACAGCTATAACTTTAGCTAGGACATGGACTAGCTATGGACATGGACATGGCTTACTCCTTCAGGGCTCTGTTACAGGTGGCCACTACCACCTCCACTGACTTGGTACCTATGAAATATACTCTGTGCTTCCAAATACATACAAGAATTTTGCTCCTATCAACTGTGATTCCCACTTTCCAAGAGTTGAACACTGAGAAAGCACTGGCAACTTCTGTCATAATGAGTGATTAATATATTATTTTTTAAAAATGGCTGCTCCTGCTAGGTGCAGTTGCTTGTGCCTGTAATTCCAGCTACTCAGGAGGCTGAGGAGGGAGGGTTGCTTGAGGCCGGGAGTTAGAGACCAGCCTGGGCAACATAGTGAGACCCCAACTCTAGGAAAAAATATTTTAAATTAGCCATTCCATGCCTGTAGTTCCAGGTACTTGGGAGGCTGAGGCAGGAGGATCACTTGAGTTGAGCCCAGGTATTTGAGGCTACAGTAAGCTATGATCATGCCACTGCACTCCAGCCTTGGGTGACAGAACAAGATCTCATCTCGGAAAAAAAAAAAGTACTCCTCTAACTCTTTTTAGTGCACAGTTGTTAGACAGTGATGTCATATATAATTATCTAACTAGTTTGTGATTTTAAATCTGATTGAGTCCAAAGTTTGTCCCAGAAATAATAAATGGGTTGCTTTGGGAACTAAATAAGAAAATGTGGTCTGTTCATGCTTTAGGATAAAATATTTTTAAGTTATATCAAAGACAGGTGTATTATGCAAATAAAATTAATACAAAAGAAACCTTCCCCTGCACCAAATGTCTCCCTTAACTATACTTTCTGGTGACTGAAACCTTAAAATGGACAATAATTTCTTAGAATTAAACATTGTCTTTTCCAGGTATTAAAAATATAAATATCCATGGGTGGAGTGGAAAAAACAGTCATTCAGTAAACATCTTACTGATGTTTGGCTAATCAGGTCCCTTTCTCCCAGAAAAGGACAAAAAGGATCCTTGAAGGGCAAACTAAAGAAGGGCAGAGAACAAGAGCACAGACTTCAACAAACTTCGTTCACTACTCTTCCTTTAGTGGATTGTGACTATGTCTTATATTAGTTATTGATTCAACAAATTTCTTTCCAAGAGCCTGTGGAAACTTTCAGAACTAGATTTCACAGTCTCGCCCAATAAGCTCTGTTCTAATTGTCCAAGGACTCTCTTGCCTTTACCTTTTCTAATTCCTCTATCCAAGGTATTTTTCTCAACTAATACCAGTACCAAGCAACCCTATTTACTCTTTAATCCTACTGTTTATTTGAAACTATTTCCTCTTTTCATTCAAGTCACTAGGGCTTGATTGAAATGCACTGGTGCACACAGATTTTGTTACTCTTTTATAAATTAGTGTATTGCATATACCAGAAGAGACTTAATACCATACATGTCACCTGAAAATTAAAGCAGAACTATAAATTTTGCTTTATAATATCAGTGGAAGGAATAAAGAATTGAAACATGATCCAATATGGATGAACTTCAAACATATGCTAAGTGAAAGAAGCTAGACTCAAAAGACCACATGATGTAGAACCGTATTTATATGAAATGTGTAGAGCAGGCAAATCTATAGAGAGGGAAGGTAGATTAATGGTTGATCAGGGCTGGGAGTATGTAAATTATGTCTCAATAAAGTGGTTTAAAAATGAAATCAGTGGACATTAGTCTTTGTTGGACACATATATCTAGTTCCAGCTCCCTCTCTTCTTAATCTCCCCTTTTCTCTTTATGTTTTGCCACTTTCTTATTTTTATTCTTTCTAGAACTCATCTTGTCACTTTAGAATCAAGAACATCCAAAATTTTCTTTTAAAAATGCATTACATACATGAAAAATATATAAAGATAAGAAAATCAGGGACAATTAGTAAAGTAGAAAGCTATGCCTTGTTTTATGAAATCTTCCTCAGTTCCCTTAAATTGGCAAGTTTGCCTAATAAACTTTAAGTATGTCTATATGCATGAAAGATTTATTGGAGCTCTTATGAAAGTGTACCTATTTTATGAAAATCATCCAGGCAGGGGTAGAGAAGGAAGCTGGCCCAAAATAGGGCTACTAGGAATAGCAAAGCCTAAGTTTCTCAGGGTTCACAGCCCCTGGGACAAGGCTGCCAATACCAAAACTTTGGATACATAAGCAGTTCCTAAACATGTATTCTTTGTCTGGCTACAGGAAATGAAGTGAGAAAAAGCAGTAGAGGAAAGCTAAATATAAACTAATAATATCAACCGCTATGATTGGCCATCACGATGCACAAGGCACTGGGCTATGTGCTTTACACACATTCCCTTAATCCACACAACAATCCTATTGGGTGTTAGTATCTCTAAAATACAGATGAAGAAACTGAGTGTCAGAGAAGTTAAATAACCTGCCCAAGGCCTCACAGCAAGTACAATAATTCCTATGTACTGTTATAAGAAGAAATATATTACTTTAATATTATGCTATATAACATTATATATCACCATATATAACATTACATATATGGTGATATATATATATATATATATATATATATAATGCTAAGAAGATATAAGACCTCTCATTCAGTGAAGAACCCCAGAAAAATACTTATGCAGACTAAATCTCAGAGAATAGATGGGAAATGAAGTTCTATTTTGGAGCCCACTGGTTGTATGGAATAAAATTAAGCCTGGTGGTATCATTGATGGGATAGTTGCTTTTTTTTTTCTTTCATTTTTGCTTGTTCTGTTCCAGAGAACTGAGCCTCTTCTCCCAGCATATAAAAATGAGCTTTAACTCAACAACAGGAAATATGTCATATTACTACTTATTTTAAACCAACCCCTGGAGTGCTGTGATTTGCCCACCTTTGATCAAAGATTCTTTCCAAGTAGGCTGATTTTACGAATTTTCCTGAACTGTGTTAAATGGTATCACATTAGCATCGACATGAATGAGGAGCAAGGAGTGGGCCTGGCACAAAAGCATGACCTCTTATTAGTTACTATTCTGATACTTCTCTCCATGATTCAATGGCAGGGGGAGAAGGCTCATAAGAGATTATGTAGGATGGCTATGCGACACTTTACAGCCTTTCTCAAGACATCAGAGCAAAGAATTGACTGCTACTTACATCCATAATTATATGTGGCATTTTGGCTCTGTAATTAAATTCAAAATAAATCACATGCAGCAATTAGTTAAATTTAAATACTGTTACAAAAAATAAATAAGAAGATCCGTGAATGAAATGAGCTTCTGAACTTAGGGATATGATTTGAAGAAAGATTGTCATTCACTCAAACTAGCAGGGTTTTCGGCTGCAAAAATAAACGCAATAACACTTAACTCTGCTGAATCTAGGATATGATGAGGCCACTAGAATCTGTGCCATTGGACTGGATTATACAGGAAATAACTGCAATAAACCCTCATGTATAGGAAACTCAAAATTCTAAGTCCAAAATAAGTAACATTCATAGTCCGGTTTCAATGTATTTTTTAAATGATTTAAAGTCCCTTAAGAATAATACTAATATTTATTAAAATCTAGTAGGATTTTTCCCAGTCCTTCAGAAGCTAAGGTACAAAGAAGAGATTTACCAAATCAGCATGAGAACCAGGATAAATCAAAATACCTATGTATAATAACACAACTTCACACTTACTGAATTTTTTTTTGGTTAAAAAGCATCCTAATATACATTAACTGGTACAGGTATCCCTAGAGAGTCCAGAGAAAGACTTTTTGTTTGTGGTTGCTTTAAGATTCTTGCTGTTTAGGGGGAGACTGGGTGGGACAGGGTTAATGAGGTTGCCCAGTCGACTTGATGGACAGATGGACAGGTATTGAAAAGGGGATTTTTCCCAGTGCTGGCTGTCATTGAAAGAACTGTAAGGCCCAGAACCTGTACATCACATTACATGTGGATAATATGGCAGAATTATTGCTCTACGTGGAGAAGCATAGTGTGTGCCAGTGTGGCTGGAGGCATAAAGGTATTTACTTCTCCATCTGGATGCAACATCTCACTCTGGGCAGACAAACAAGAGGAACTAAACTTCTAATGTGCATCCCTGCCATGTGAGGGAGGGAATGGGAAGCCATATGAATCTACCTCCATCTTTAGCATGTATATAAACTTTGCCCTGCTTATTGGCTGCTTTAGGAGTAAATCAAAGTAAAATCAACCTTGAACCAAGTCTAAGTTATTGTTCTTGTCCATCCTGGAACCTGAACCAAACTTTGTGGTCTGCTCAATACACCGTAGTCGGGCTTCTGTGGCTAAAACCAGGCTTCCTGAAATCTGAATCATGAATTTTTCTGTCCATTTTAAATTTGTTTTTTAGAAAACAAGCAAATGCAATTCTCCGACTTTTCATGGAAACAATCCACTAAAGATAAGCAACTTCTGCAATAGACTTTTTAAAATTCCACAGTTTTATCTAAGAAAATTTGGCAGATACTTCCTGTATAGTTTTTGCTACTAAAGGACTGATCTGATTTTCCCAAGATGAAAGAAGTCTGTTCTAAAGGATGATATCTGCCATATCACATCTGCCATATTCCTTGTTAGAATCGAGTCAGTATGTCCAGCCCACACTCGGGAGAGGATTACACAAAGGAATGAGTGTCAGAATGTGTGATCACTGGGAGCCATTGTCCAGGCCTCCTACCACAATAGTCAACCTCACTAATACTCAAAGAAACACAAAATAACAAAGTATCATTTTAATTGTTTATATAAAAGACTTTTGAAATGATAATACCCAGCAATTGCCAAGATATTATGAAATATGCTTTGTTAAGAGCAAATATAAATTCATACAGTGTTTTGGAAAGCAGTCTATAAATACACATTAAGATCCATAAAGATATTCAAGTCTTTTTAGTCAAGAATCTAAGAATCTATTCTAAGGCAATAGTAATAAAAAAAGCAAAAATCAAAACAAAAATGTGTATGCATGGACATGATGATGCAATATCACTTATAACAGTAAAAAGTTGAGGGCAATGATAAAATAAAATCAGAAAGAAATAGTTAAATAGACGTTTGTCTACTTTATAAAATATATAATTGTTTTTAAGATCATGAAATGACATGAAATACTTATAATTTAAAATGAAAAAACAAAGAATAAAAGAAAAATAAAGATATAAACCTTTATGTAAATTATAATTACTATTAAGTAAACATGTCTAAGAATAAAAAAGTAAAATAATTATTCAAAATGCTATCAATAATTGAATTTGAGTGGTGAAATTATAGATGATTTTTGTCTTCTGTTGACTCCTTTTAACTTCCTTAGATTATAATTTTTAAAATAAAAAAATAAATTATATAGGAGTTGATTCATCTATGTACATATACAGCTGTGATTATAGGAAATTAAACCTCTCAGAATAATTCTGGGATTTTTTTTTCGGTCCAATTATATTGTCTGTGAATTCAGGTGTTTCTTAAATCTGTTTTACCCAATTGCTCACCCTAAAATATCACATTACATCTATAAGCATTATAGTTTTCAAAGCATTTTACAGCTACTTTTCAATTCGAAATTAGTGCTGTTCACCAAATCGTGATCATTATTGTTTGGGTGTGCTGGGCAGTTTTTTTGCTGGTTCCATGTGGCACATCCATGCAATTGCATTCAGCTGAATGGTCAACTGGAGGGGAAGATATATAATGACTTCCCTTGCATGTCTGGTAGTTGGTCCTGGCTGTCAGCTGTGGGGTCTCAGTTTTCCCCCAGGCAGCCTCACACCCTTCAGTAGGTTAGACTGGGTTCTTTTGATGGCTGCATTCCCAGGGAGGAAGCTGGAAACTACAAGGTCTCTTAAGGCTTAGACCGCAGAGCTCACAGAGCATCACTTCCATAACATTCTATTGGTCATAGCAAGACCCCCCACGCGCCAGACTTGACAGGTAGGGAAATAGACTACACTTCTCAATGGTAGATGCTGCCAAGAATTTGTGGCTATTTCTACTCTGCTGTCTCCCACATTCTGGTCATAATTATTTACATCCTTTCCACATGCATAAGACACTTCTCCCAAGACCCCCAACATCAGCTTCACTATCTCATTATCTGCCCCTGATTCAGATATGGAAAAGGCTCCTCCCATGTGACAACTCATGATCTAAACTAAACCAAAACAGGAATCCACAAACTTTTTCTGTAAAGAGCCCCATTGTAATTATTTTTGACTTTGCAGGCCATATAGTCTGTGTTGTAACTACTGAATTTTGCCATTGTAGTGTGGAAGTAGCCATAGTAACATGTAAATAAATGAATGTAGCTATGTTGCAATAAATCAGGTATTTACAAAAACAGGCAGTTTTAGCACATGGACCAGTTTGCCAACCCCTGAATTAGAGGATGAGAGACCCCACAGAGGAAACCCGTGGTGTCCTAGCCAGCAGTACATACCGATTGCCTGTCAAAAGAGTGAGATGATCTGTGACCTATCAACCCAGACAACTCTTACTGACTTAGCCCATCTGAAACCAGCAGAGGAGTCTCCAAACCAACCCACAAAATCATGAGAAATAATTAATTGCTATTGATTTAATCTACTAATTTTTGGGCATTTAATTACACAGCAATTGTTAAGTGAAATAGAAATTGGTACCTGGAAGTGGGGTGCTATTATGACAAAACCATGTGGCATTTGGCAAATAGTAAATATCTCTGCACTTTCCTGGGGTTGATGATCAGTAACTTTAATTAAATTCTTATTAGGATGTAAGACCTACAAAAAGATGAAGAACCTCTGATCTTAATATAGCTTAATAAAAAATTTAAAGTCAAAGTGTGATAGATTAAATATGGCCAAATTTTTTTGCTCTAATTTTAAAAATTTATTAATACCATGAAACTCATCCATGGAATACCTCAAGCTAAGAATCCGTGGTTCAATTATTGGTGTATTTTCATGGATTTTCAGTTAACCTTTTCTATCTCCACACACAGTTCTTAATTTAGCTTATTAAAGTTATTTTTCATTATTATATCTTTGATTATTTTTTCCATTCAAGTGCTCATGATTTACCTTTATAAGCACCAATCATGTAGGATCTCTATGCTCAATCTTCCAATACTGCTAGATTTTCCCTTGTTATTTTCATTTCTATATCCTTTTCCTTTTTAGTTTCAGAAGACTTCTCAAGTATTTTCTCCATATTACAATTTGGTCTCGTTTGGTGTCAATTCAACTCTTTATGGGCATAATCACTTCAAGGCAATATGTGGACATGGTTTGGAGTCTGATTAGACAAACCAACTTACTTAAAGAAATAATTGATGAGATAATTGAGGAAATTTGAACATTGGGTATTAGATGATACTAAGGAAGTATTAGTCTTCTTCTTATGTGTGATAATGGAATTGTTACATTTAAAAAAAGAAAAATGAAAAACTAAAGTCTTTATGTGTCAGAGATACTAAAGTATTTATAGGTGAAATTATATTATGTTTGGGATTTGCTTTAACATATTTTAGTACAAAAACAGAGTTGGAAAAAGATTTTAAAAATTATTCACAAAATATTTGTATTATCTAAATTGGGTGATGAGCAAATGGGAATTATTATATTAATCTCTCTATTTTTGTATGTCTTTTTAACATCCCACAATATAGAGCATCAAAATTGTAAGAAAAAGTGAATTGTACTCTACTGTGCTTTTGATACAGATTTAATATATGGCATTTCATTGTTTAATTATGTCTTGCTTTAGGCGCCATCTCACTTTTTTTTTACATTTCTGCCTGCCTCTCAATAATCTTCCTTTCCATCTCAGTCTGTGGTTTTATCTTATCTTTTATGTCTCATTTCCCAGAATGAAGGTTTTTGAGAACACTAAACAGATATCCTGTTCTTGCAGAAAATATTTTTCAAAATCATCGTGAAGCTATTTTCCCCATTTTGCATTTTTCAGAATATTTTCATACTCCCCATATTATGTACTTTCTATTTATTATTCTTGAAGGAGAAAGGTCTTTCTAGGCCTGGTTTTCCCCATAAACAGGTAGGTATATCTACTTTGTTCCCTCATTGTTTCCCAGGTTGTTAGATTTTCCTGTCAGTCAGAAGTCTATTTGATACAAATTTCAGTAAGCCAGAGTCCTAGGGCATGTGAGAAGGATATTGAAACACTGAAAAATCCCAGCAGAGGAATTCCATCTCTATAGTGTCTCTCCTCTGTGTCTAGTGAAGCTGCTGTACTGAAAGCTACACTTCTGTATCTAGAGAGCTAATACTCTGTTTTGATTTGGCCAGGTGTTTGTGTTAAATACAAATGTTTTGCAAGGTCTCTTTGACACTGCTGCCAGCTTCATGGTCCCCAGGGACCTGACACTTAACCAGCTCTATTTTTAGTGGTTTCCCATTGCCACTTCTTTTAATAATTGCTGATTTGCACCAGTGAAATGGAACCACAAGTGTTTTGATGGTGGCTTTGTAATGTGTCAACTGGTAAAGCTGAACTGTGTTTCCCAGAATTCTCTTTCTGTATGTTTTCAGTTAGGGTGAGCCACAAAAGACTATTTATTTATTTACTTATTTTGAGACAGGGTCTCACTGTGTTGCTCAGACCAAACCCTCAGAGTGCAGTGGCTATTCACAGGCACAATCATAGCTCGCTGCCGCCTCAAACTCCTGGCTTCAAGTGATCTTGCTGCCTCAGCCTCCCTAGTAGCTTGGGCTACAGGCACACGCCATCATGCCCAGCTTACAAGAGGAATTCTTAAGTGAGATTTAAAGGGCAAAAATTAAGTAGCAGCCATTTTTTGTTTTTATAGTGCACACACATTGTCATTTGCCTTCTGGCTCACCTGTTCTGCAACAGCTCCACCTTCCCCTGGATCCTCCTTCAGCTTCTCTAACTCCTAGGCCTGGTATGTGGTTAGCTCCATAACTGAGAGTACCAGTTTCTCCTGCAGAATACTAATGCCATCAAGATCAAAGTCAGTAAGAAATGACACTGGCTTCAGTGCATCCTTCTGGATTTCAGGTCATGCTGATAGGTTCCAGTTTGTCCTCTCTGTCTTGCATCTCACATCCAACTTCTCTTCCCAACTGCTTGTCCTGTGAACTTCAAGCTTTAACATCAGATGTGAAAGCAGCAGCCTTCCAGAGACTTCTAGACCAGCTTCCCTAATTGAGGCCAAATCCCCATAACAAAGCACTGTGTGTGTGTGTGTGTGTGTATAAAATATGTATTTGAGATATATATCCCAATATATCTATCTTTATGTCAATCAATTGATTATCTCTCCATCTACCTACATTGCCTAGTAGCTTTACTTCTCAAATTTGGTCTTTTTTATTGGTACATGATATTTTACATATTTATGGGGTACACATGATATTTTGTTATATGCATAGAATGTGTAATGATCAAGTCAGAGTATCTGAGGTATCCATCACTTTTGGATTGAATCTTGACTAAAAAAACTCCCCATCTGATCCATGGCCCACTTTACTTGCTGTTATTTCATTTCAAAGTTTGAGAATATTGGTTGAATTCTCCCAAAGTCTCTTCAATTTAATTCTATGATTATTTTCTAATTTTTCAGCAAGGGGCTTTCATTTTTCAAAACTCAGTGACTTCTTTTAGACCCATTGAATGAGCACTTTATTTAGCAGAAATTTCTTTACTTTTCTGGCACATGATATTATCTTTGCCTAGTAAATTAGAAGTAATAATCAGTCCATGAAAGATTTAGGTGGTAGGGCTTACAAAACTATTTTCTCCAGCTGCATCTAGGGAGAAGAAAAGATTGCCAACCCAACTCCAATTTTGTCTGTTTTATGCTCATACAAATGTGACTCTATTAACTCTAGCTCTTGGTTTGAATAAAATTTCTCAGGATGAAAAAAATTAGGTCATCACTGGTTCCACTTCCAGCCATAACTAACTAGTGCCAAACATTCCCTCCTACTATATGCAAGGAGAAAACTAGATAAAATATATAAAACAACTTTTCATATATTAGATCACAAATAGTTCAGGACTGTGAGCCCTGAGAAAAGAGAAACAAATGAGAAGAGTTCTATGACCGCTCAAGATTTCTGCCTGCAAGAATGATCTGGACAAAGACACAGAGAAGAGATCTCAAGAGTATATTATAGCAGTCTTGCTGTTTGAGAAGACAGAGATCAAAGTGTGAGGAGCATGAGGTAGCTGGAATGTGTGAGACAGAGCACCAGAAAGGAGGAAGCTGTGCCAAGAAAGTGCTCCAGAAATACTCATAGTGTCCCCTTGAGTCTTTGACTGAGTATAAACAGCACATAAATTGGATGAAATTCTAGAAGGCCAGGCAACAAACGAAGCTGTAAACAGAAAATTTTCCATAGCTTATACTGGGCTGGGAAGTGTTTAAGTTCTAGTAAGACTGAGGAAAGAGACCTGATTTGCACTGGCTGCAGTCAGTAGAGACCCTAGAAATGTCACACTTTAATAACAGAGTTAAGTTAACCATAGAGTAAGTCTACTCTAGCTTTGCTCTAAAAATTTAAAAAGCAGGCTTTCAAAAGGATCAAGCTGAAACTTGTCTGTCTGACAAAACAAAATTCAACACTCATTGAAGAAAGTAATAAAATCTAGACACCCAACATTCTCAATAACTAGAATCCAATTAAAAAATGGTTAGGCATTTCAAGAAGCAGGAAAATGTAACCCAGAACCAGAAGAAAAAGTAGACAATAGAAAGAAACCCAGAAATGATGGAGATGATGGGATAAGTAGATAGGACTTTAAAACAGTTGTAATGAATGCATTCCTGGATTTAAAAGAAAACATAAACATAATGAGTAAGGAAATTGAAGACATGAGAATCAACAAATGGAACTTCTAGACACATAAAACATACAATATCTGAAATCATAAATTTACTAGATAAACTTAAAAGAAGATTAGACAGGACTGGAAAAATATAACTAAACTTGAATACAGAGCGATAGCCTCTATACAAACTAGAGCACAAAGAAGAAAAAGAATGAACATTTACTCAATGATCTATAGGAAAATTTCAAGTAGTCCTTATAATTACAGGCCAAAAAGGGAAGAACAGATAAATTATTTATATAAATAATAGCCAAAACCCTTCCAAATTTGATAAAAACCACAATCCCATATATCCAATAAATTAAACCAACTTTGAACATGATAATCACAAAGAAAATCACACCAAAATCACACCATGGCACAAAATAAACAAATAGCTGAAACAATGACAAGGAGAAAAATATTAAAAACAGCCAGAAAACCAAAGATAAGAATGACATGGAGCTGGGCATGGTGGCATGTGCTTGTAGTTCAGTTACTTGGGAGGCTGAGGTGGGAGGATTGCTTGAGGCCAGGAGTTCAAGGATGCAGTTCAGCTATCATCATGCCTGCAAATAGCTACTGTACTCCATCCTGGGCAACATAGTGAGATCCTGTTTCTAAAAAAAAAAGAAAGAAAGAAAAAAGAATAACAGGAATTCTCATCAAAAACAATAAAGGCAGAAGACAGCAGAATAACATCTTTAAAGTTCTAAAAGAAAATAAATTGTCAACTTAGAATTCTGTATTCAGCAAAAATATTCTTCAAAATGGAAGGCAGAATAAAACATTTTTAGACCAATAAAAAGTGACAGACTTCATTGCCAGCAGACTTGCACTACAAAAATGTTAAAAGTTCTTCTTCACACTGAAAGAAAATGATACCAGATGGAAAATAGGATCCATATAAAATAATGAAGAGTGCCAGAAATAGTAAATATATGAATAGACATAAAAACCAATTTCCTTGGTTTTTAAGATTATTTAAAAAATAATAGAATGTTTATTACATATGTGGAAAGAAAACATATGACAGCAATAGAAATAATGTGAATAAAAAATTGAATTATACTGTTGTAAGCTGTCTATACCATATGTGAAATATTATTTGAAAGTAAACTATAAGTTAAAGATGTACATTGTAAACTGTAGAGAAATTATTTTTTTAAAAGAGTCATATCAAGTAAACCAATGTCAATGTTGAAACGAAATACTAAAAAAAATACTCAACTACAAAAAGAAGGCTGAAAAGGGGGTAAAAAGAACAGACAGGGCCGAGCATGGTGGCTCATGACTATAATTCTAGCACTCTGGGAGGCTGAGGCAGGTAGATCGCTCAAGGTCAGGAGTTCAAAACCAGCCTGAGCAAGAGCGAGACTCCATCTCTACTAAAAAAAAAAAATAGAAAGAAATTAATTAGCCAACTAAAAATATGTAGAAAAAATTAGCCGGGCATGGTGGTGCATGCCTGTAGTCCCAGCTACTCGGGAGGCTAAGGCAGGAGGATCGCCTGAGCCAAGGAGTTTGAGGTTGCTGTGAGCTAGGCTGATGTCATGGCACTTTAGCCCAGGCAACTCTGTCTCAAAAAAAAAAAAAAAAAGAACAGACAGAACAAGTATTAGATATATAGAAGTATAATAGAATTAGAGCAACCATATTAAAATTACTTTAAATACATATGGTCTACACATTCCATTTAAAAGGAGTCATCAGTCTAGATAAAAAGGCAAGACCCAAATATATTCTGTCTATAGGAAAAAAAAAAATAAAGACAGAAAGATTGAAAGAGAAGCCAAGGGTAGTGGCACATGCCTGTAGTCCTAGTTATATGGGAGGATCCTTTGAGCCTAGGAACTCAAAGCTGTAGTATGCTATAATAGTGCCTGTGAATAGCCACTGCACTCCAGCCTAAGCAACATAGCCAGCCAATTGCAGAACATACTTGGATCAAATGAAATAGGTAAAGAAAGCCAAAAGCCATTTGAAGTTAAAGGAATCTTACCTGACCACACAAAATCAGGATTGTCTGTACAGCCAGGCGGTGGCCCCACGCCCACCCTGGGAGAGAAGGCCAGGGTGGAAGGGCAGCCGCAAGCTGCTCCTCCTGGGGCTGGAGATTCGCGTCTGGGGAAGCAAGTGCCAGAGCTTCATGGGCAGGCAGCCGCCCCCCTCCTTGGAAAAGAGCACTTGAGGCAGCAGGCAACAGGAGGACACGTGAAGACTAGAGAAGAGATCTCAGAAGATCAGGCACCAATAAGGGATTTGAAGACAGTTCATGCTGAGAATAAAGATGTTCTTGATGAAAAGGCCACAGTGCTAAGGCTTGAGAGTGAGGTCATGGAAGACCCCGCCATGCCAGTGGAAGTCTCCGCCATGCCAGTGGGAGTCTCTGCCATGCCAGTGGAAGTCTCCGCCATGCCAGTGGGAGTCTCCACCTTGCCAGTGGAAGACCCCGCCATGCCTGTGGGAGTCCCTGCCATGCCAGTGGGAGTCTCCGCCATGCCTGTGGAAGACTCCGCCATGCCCGTGGAAGACCCCGCCATGCCCGTGGAAGACCCCGCCATGCCCATGGAAGACTCTGCCATGCCTGTGGAAGACCCTGCCATGCCCGTGGGAGACCAGGACGGCACACAGGGTATACCTTGACTTGTGCTTTTGACCTCTTCCATTCCCTGAGGGGTGGTTAGACTCTAAAGAACTAGTTTACATTTCTCTGTGATTATAAACTAGTATTCATATCAGATTTTACAATAGAAATATGGCCTGTGACACTAGCTCAGCTAAGCAGAGAAGTGTGTCTTAATTCTGGGTAACACATCTTAATATATAAAATACCTAAGATATTTTAAATTTATTTTAAGATGAACTTGATGTGGTAGCTAGTGCCTATAATCCCAGCTACTTAGGAAGCTGAGGCAGGAAGATCACTTGAGCCCAGGAATTTGAGGCCAGCCTGTGCAACACAGAAAGACACCATCTCAAAATAAAAAATGAAAGAGTGTGCCCTTGGCACTCTTGACTATTTCTTAACCAATATGTTTGAAAACTGGCAGTTCAATGTCTTCACCCTTATATTTTGAGGGTGTCCCAAGTGTTCATTTCATGAGCTTGCAGAGCATGTAGGTGAGAAGGGGGGTCTCCTATTTAACTTGCCCAGTGGAGACCAGTGGTTACACTTGGTATGACAGTGTTCAGGTGCCAAACCAGATGGCTGCTTTAGCATCCTTGTGCACCAAAGCAGTGAGTACCACACAAAGGCAGCCACAGACTGGGAAAACCTTTCTTTTCACTAGACATTTCCTTCTCTGACTTACCTGGAAAATACACATAGGCCGCTTTATTCTTCTATAATGAATTTTATGAAGGGTTTTTAAAGGGAAGTAGTGTTATTCCTATTATGTTACCATTTTCTTGGGCACTAAACCTGAAAAAATGTAATTTGTTTTAGAAACCTGAAAAGCAGGACTTCTTGCATTTTAGAATGTGGCTCGAGACTCCCTTAAATGCATTATTGCTGACAGATCCGGCTCCTTCTGTGTCTGCTGTTCGTTCTTTTTAAAGCCGCCTCGGGCCTAATTTGTATTACCTGGTACATTGTTGTTGGTGACATCATGTTGACAGGATTTATGTGTTTTCTTCCCTTTCCATTTGCTCCCTCTTTCATTGCTATGCAAAGTGCCGCTGCTCGCCGGGCTTCTCCAGACCATGAGGCCTGTGTCCCTGGCGCTGCATCCGCAGTCATCGGCTCCGTGACAGGGAGCAGTGCCAAAAACAGCAGGACGGAAAATTGTCAAAACTGGGGACTTTCAGATTGCTAAACTTTTTGAAAAGAAACTTGCTTCTAATGTGTCAGGGATGTATTATTTCTCAAATATTCCCTTTGCCCGTAAAAGGCTAAAGAAGACACCCCAAAGCAAAGCCCACTTTTTGGGCTCTGTCTGTGCAGGGCAGACGGAACTCTTGCTGAGTCGTCCGTGCCCCACGCACCGCGCTCCTCGCCTTCCAGGGGGGTTGGTTTTGGATAAGAGTTTTGTAACCCACACCTCCCTTCTGTTACCTTCTCTGTGTTCACTGTGAGAGTGCCTCCCACTTTGAAGTTGTGCCTGTACTGCATGGAAGACATTCAGCTTAACACAAGTAAAACAAAAAACAGAGCTTTTGATATTAATCGAAATAGTGAAAAAATACATATTTTGCATGCAGCATGAATAGAAGTTGAGACAGTCCTAATGACCTGATTTCCAGAAATTTTGCTGGTAAGAATCCTAACCCAAATGTCAGCCTGTCCTCTCAGGAAGCTTTATTTTGCCATCATTTTGCATGTCACATAGCAGGACAGCAGTATTTCTGTTGCTTCGACCCCATGCTTGTGGTTTTAAGATTATCAAATGTGTGGATGTGTGGTTTTTAATTGTTTTCTCCATTTAAAGATACAAAGCTAAGTTAGTATTTTTAGCCTATTACTCTAAAGTATTCAGCAGTTTTTTCAAAAAAGGTTAAAACAACAAAACCTACAGATTTCATTTCATTCCCCTTAACTCTGTTGTTATAATAGAATTTATCTAATTGTATTCAGAGACTTAGAATGCTCCCCTAGTTTCTGCTTTTCAAAAGTTTTTATAGGCCGGGCGTAGTGGCTCACACCTGTAATCCTAGCACTCTGGGAGGCCGAGACGGGCTGATCGTTTGAGCTCAGGAGTTCGAGATCAGCCTGAGCAAGGGCGAGACCCCATCTCTACTAAAAATAGAAAGAAATTAATTGGCCAACTAAAAATATATAGAAAAAATTAGCTAGGCATGGTGGCGCATGCCTGTAGTCCCAGCTACTCGGGAGGCTGAGGCAGAAGGATCGCCTGAGCCCAGGAGTTTGAGGTTGCTGTGAGCTAGGCTGACGCCACGGCTCTCTGCCTGGGCAACAGAGCGAGACTCTGTATCAAAAAAAAAAAAGTTTTTATAAATGGTTCATTTCTATGTAGACAGATACCTTACAGAAGTAATTTTTTTCTTACATCTTTAAGTGATCTGAAAGTCCCTCCATAATTGTCTTTGGCATTTTCAAACTTTTGAGAAGTCTGAGCCCTAGAAGTACACAAAGTATGATGTTAAGACACATTCTAACAACTATTCCATTTCTTAAATTATTATGGCTATATGTTTTAGGATACATTTTCAACTAATATTTTTCTTCTGCTTTTGAAGATACTGTGGCTTTCATGAGCTTTTCTCTTCTGATTAGACAATCTGTTCTGCACAGGTAGGATTGCTGGAGAATGACTGGCAGACATGTGCGTGGGAGCCCGGTCATTCATAAAGAGCTGTCCTCGTGGGCTTTCTCACGGTGTCCTGTTCCCTCCACAGAACCCACCCCGGTGGCTGCGGAGCCGTTTAACAACAGCATCTACAAGAACCTGCAGCATCATGACTACACCCCCTACACCTTCCTCGACCTGAACCTCGACCTCTCCAAATTCAGAATGCCACAGCCCTCTTCAGGGCGCGAGTCACCACGACACTGAGAGCCCTCAGTCGGAAGATTAATTTACGTCGTCTTTGCTGCCGTCTTGCCTGCAAAAATAAAATCCACTCGAGTCACAAAGCCCCACCTGCATAATTGGTTTCCCTTTTACACTTTTTATAGTGAATGGTGAATCAGGAACACTATTGCTGGTTGTTTATTCGACATATATTTAGGAATATCTACTATGTGCAAGGAATTTTTCTTTAATTATAAGGTTATGACTACTTGGGCAAATCCATAAAATTAGAGAGTTTTAAGTGCTTTTGAGCAGCGTAATTGTATGCTGATATTAGTTGTTTTAGCATTAAACTGATGAACAGGGTAGGTATCAAGTGTGAGAGTGACTTCTAGTTTTATAGGCCTAGTTTTTGATAAATTGGAAAACAGGAGTTTTATTAATTTTAACTATTTACTGCATTGCAAAGAAGTAGTACTAAATTATAGCATTTTATTGTCAGAAAAGGAACAATCGTTTTGTTCACCTCTATTAGGTATTTGACATAAAATTGGGGAATTTTTCAGTAGTGAGACGGGGAAGAGGGGAAAGTTTTGTACAGTCCAGTGACAGCTTTGCCCCTACATGGCATGGGCAGACTCTGAACTAATTCAGCTATTTAGGGTTTCCGGGTTGGCCAGTAATCTTCCACCACTTGTGATAACTTTAGCTCTGCTCACACCTTCAGGGGTGGAGGGCACCGCAAGGCGTCTAGGCACCGGCACGCTGTGCTATGGGGCGAGGCGGCAGTCTGGGAGAAACTACCACCCGTGGATGAGGCCGTTGCTGCCTGAGAGCTGCAGTGAGACGCTTGCATCCACTCGTTAGAGGCAGCGTGTTAGGGCCTAAAGTAGGAATGTTTAGTCTGCGCATATGTGACATTTCTTCATGTTTTGCAGTGTTGTCCTCACACTTCCTTTCACGGACTTGTTCATGAGCCCAAACTCGTGGGTTTTATTTCATTTGAATTCTGGTCCTTGGCCTCTAGTCAACTTACAGCACACTCAACAGAGTGTATTTGTAACTTATGATTCATATTTCTATGATCCTACATTTCTTCAAATTAGTCCAAGAAAGAATACCAAAATTGGAAACTAGTATTGTGATCATCTGCCTCAGATTTTGTTACCACCCAAGAGACTTAGCAAGATGATTCTGAGCACTTTTTTTTTATTGTAAAAGTAATAAAACCATATTAACAAAAAGAAAGAAAATAGAAAATATTATATCTAAAATCCACTGTGCTAACCCAGCCATTATTAACATTTTACATGTTTCCCCAGTGGTGGTGGTTTTGGTTAGATGTGGCCATTTTATGTGTGTGCAGTTTTCTATCCTGTTTGGATTTTTTTGTTTTATATCATGTAATTGCTGCTTAAACCGGGGTCTGTGGAGCCCCTGTGATGTGTGTGAAGCCTGGACTGCTGGTGTCTCGGAGTTGAGGTTCTTTTGATATTAAAGTGAGTATGAATGTATTTAATTTGCGGATGTTTTTAAGGTGAAGCATGAAGCTTAAATAAAGTTCTTCCATTAGAACTGTCCCCCCCGGGGCTAGACTTCCAGCCTGGGAACTTGGTTCCCATCCTCCGCCCGTCGGAAGGGCTTAAGTGACAACCAGCACCAGGCGAGGTCTCTTTTCTAACCGTCACTGCTGATGACTGCTTGATATTCCATCTGGTGGCAATGCAGTGGTTACCCACGGAGTACACTCTGGGGACTCAACTAATTCCCAACGTCTCTTTTAAAGAGCGCTGCCAGAGACAGCAGTGTGGACATAACTCATTCTGTGTTTTGTATCGTTTCCTTAACATGCATTTCTAGACGCTGACCCGATGAATCAGTGTGAACACTAGTACTGCTTTCATTGCTGCTAGTTTAATGCGTTTGAGTTAAGTAATCATTTTGCCTCCTTTTATATTTTTCCTGTCACCTGAACCTTGGCACCTTTCTAGACATTTGCTCTCTTACACCCGGTACAAATGCCCTTGAGCTGGAGGAGATCTCGTGTAAATCACATCCAGCCCTTGCTAATTAGAGATTCTCCCCTAATGTTCCCTGGCAGCTGGCTGGTAACTGACGAGCCGAGCCGCGGATGATCCCGCTCCCCTAATTCTGCTTGCGAGCACGTGCTCTGTGTTTTAATGGGTTACGTTCTCCTGCTGGTCTCTCCACTTGCATTCGAAACCCAGAGAGGTGCTCATTGGGTTACAGCTCACCACCCGAAGTATCTGTCCATAGCCCTAAGCCTTTGCTCACAGGAAACAATCAAAGGTTTGTAAAATGAGTCCAACGCACAGAATTTACTACACCCTGCGGGGAAGATGCGTGAACTCTAAGTTACACAGAATTGATTGGTTCCGTTAAAGCAGGGCTGGCAAACTTTCTGTAAGGGGCTGGATAGTAAATATGTGGCTTTGCAGGCCACATGCAATCTCTGTCACACAGTCTTGTCTTTTTTTAATGACCCTTCCAAAATGTAAAACCTAGCTTACAAAAAGGGGCAGTGAGCAGGGTTTGTCTGTGGGGCTGTAGTTCGTCAACCCCAGTATTAAAGGAGCCACCATAGGTGATTTTAATTTAATACAAGGGCTGGCCAGAGGTAAGATGAAAATGAGCAGGTGTGTTAGGTGCCCAGCTCCCTCGGTTCCGCCGCCTTCTCTCCCTGACTGTCCTCCCCCACCCGTTGCCTTTATTCTAGAAGGAATCTGAAACGCTGGGACACACGGAATTAACAGCTAAAGCAGTGTTCCTTGTAGAGTAATTTTGACTCTGGTAAGCCTGTAATAGACATTACTGTAAATGCCTCCCGTGTGCCCGGGTAAGAGAAGTGGAAGTGGAGAGGTGAGCTTCTGGGGAAGAGATGAAGATGGGTATTTATCAGAGAAGCCTTTCTGGAACCTGATGCCTAACCCGGATGTCACCAGGAGCACGATGAGTGGAGGGATCCCTGGAGAATGGTCCGCAGGCGTTCTCAGGCAGCCGTAGTCCCTTGGCGGAAGCCATGGTTCGAGAGCAGACCCAGGCTGAGTAAGTAGCTGGGGCTGCACCTGGAGGGGTGGGCTCCAGCCCTAGGAGAAGAACTAGCTATCATGTTTTATTTAAAAAGCAAACTATAATTTGTCCGAAAAACTCCAAAAAAAAAAGTGGGAGGGTGCAGCAGCAGAGATGAAAAAAGAACGGAAAATGTTGATAATTGTTGAGGCTGGTGATATGCACCATGGGAGTTCACATTTCTCTCTTTAAGTGTTTGGAAGCTTTTATAATAAAAAGAACTTTGATAATCCTGCTAGTAATATGGAGAATGGAATAGGAAAGGAAAAGGCTTGAGGCAGAGAGAGGAATGGGATGCTGGGATTTCCCCCAGGCAAGAAGAGGCACCTCCGAGGGTGCCCAGGTAACTGCGAGCTTCTGATGGTCGTAGCCAAACTATCACTCTGAGAAGCTGATGCAGTTTATAACCTTCCCAAGTGTTTGTGGACACAGCTATCTGCTCACACCCTTGCCAGCAGTAGGTGGCATCGGTCTCATATTTGCTAGTCTGATAACTTACCCCACCCTTATGTGGATGAGCGTAGTTTTTTCAGCCTTAGAGGCATAAAAAGCAAGTTGCTTTGATAATAACTGTGTCCCTGAATATTGTTCAATATGCTCTTTCAATTACTTGGTACAATTCTTCCTTCATTTTGAACAAATTTTCCTGTAGCATATCTCTAAATTTTCTTCTGTATTTCTTTTCTATTTGCTTGGACATTTTACCTTTGACAATCCCATTTTTGTCTATCCTCCATATATACCACCTTCTAACTGCCTTTATTCAGAGAACTCATCACCTACACAAGCCCTTTGTGGGAGAAAAACTAGACAATGAAATCCAGCCAACCAATAAACGAACTCACATTAAAAACTCAAGAATTGAAGTCTAAAGGCCAGGCGCAGTGACTCACGCCTGTAATCCTAGCACTCTGGGAGGCGGATCACTCAAGGTCAGGAATTTGAGACCAGCCTGAGCAAGAGTAGACCCTGTCTCTATGAAAAATAGAAAGAAATTAATTGGCCAACTAAAAATATATAGAAAAAAATTAGCCGGGCATGGTGGCGCATGCCTGTAGTCCCAGCTACTCGGGAGGCTGAGGCTGGAAGATTGCCTAAGCCCAAGAGTTTGAGGTTGCTGTGAGCTAGGCTGATGCCACGGCACTCTAGCCCAGGTGACAGAATGAGAAAAAAAAGAATTAAAATCTCTAAAAGGACTGGGGCCAACCCTTGAGCCCATTTACACATAGAATTAAGAGTAAATTAGGGAGATTATGATGGCAAGACAGGAAGAAACTTGCAAACCCTAACAAAGTGAAAACAATACAAACCAAGACTCTGGAGGTGGGACGAGGGACTTGGGAAGCAGCCTGAGAGAGCTGCTCAGCCCGTCTCCACACAGGGTGGTCAATACTGTGTATGGGAGAGGCCTGGAGTGAAAAAAACAGACTCTGAACTCTTAATGGTTCCTACAGTCTGTTTCTTAATCTTAGCAGGATTTATTAGAAACCAGTACCTCTTGAAACAAAAAACATTTGTCTGAAGTTTAACAATTCCTTCAATTTCTTCTCTGTTAAATTTAATAATGTAGTATATAATTATTTTTAAAATTAATTTTAAATTAACAAAAATTATATGTATTTGTCGTGTACATGCAGTTTTGAAATATGTATACATGGTGGAATGGCTAAATTGAGCTAATTACCATGTATGACCTCATGCACTTATTTGTGATGAGAACATTTAAAGTCTACTCTGGGCCAGGCACGGTGGCTCATGCATGTAATCCTTGCTTTCTGGGAGGCCAAGGCGGGCGGATCGTTTGAGCTCAGGAGTTCAAAACCAACCTGAACGAGAGCGAGACCCCACCTCTACTATAAATAGAAATAAATTAATTGGCCAACTAATATACGTAGAAAAAATTAGCCGGGCATGGTGGTGCATGCCTGTAGTCCCAGCTACTCGGGAGGCTGAGGCAGTAGGATTGCCTGAGCCCGGGAGTTTGAGGTTGCTGTGAGCTAGGCTGACGCCACGGCACTCACTCTAGCCTGGGCGACAAAGTGAAGACTCTGTCTCAAAAAAAAAAAATTTCTGTTAGCAGTTTTCAAGAATACAACATATTGTTATTAACTGTGGTCACCATGTTGCACGATAGATCTCTTGCACTCACTCCCCCCGTCTCACTGAAATGTTTTACCTTTTGACCAACGTCTCCACAATCCCTCCCCACCTCACTGGTAACCACTGCCCCACTCTCTCTTTCTATGAGTTTAATTTGTTTAGGTTCCACATATAAGTGAGATCGTGCGATACTTGTCTTTCTGTGCCTGGCTTATTTCACTTAGCATGCTGTCCTTCATGTTCACTCATGTTGTCACAAATGACAAGGTTTTCTTTTTTAAGGCTTCGTGGTATCCCATGGTATATACAGATCTCATTTTCCTTATGCATTCACTGGCTGATGGGCATTCAGGTTGGTCCCGTTCCTCGGCGGTTGTGAACAGTGCCGCAGCGAACACGGGAGCGCAGACATCCCTTTGACATGCTGATTTCAGTCCTTAGGATGTACACCCAGTAGTGGCACTGCTGGATCATAGGCTGGTTCTAATTTTAAGTTTTTGAGGAACATACATAACTGTTTTCTACAATAGCTGTACTCATTTGCATTCCCACCAACAGTGTCCAAGGATTCCCTTTTCTCCACATCCTCACCAACACTTACCATCTTTCATCATTTTGATCATAGCCATTCTAACAAGTGTGAGGTGATGATGAACTGTGTGTTTCTTCTGATGATTAGTAATGTTGAAGATATCTTCATCTATCTGTTAGCCATTTGTTTGTTTTCTTTTGAGACATGTATATTCAGGCCCTTTGTCCATTTTTAAATCGGGTTATTTGTTTTCTTGTTACTGACTACTTCGAGTTCTTTGTAGTGTGATATTAACCCTTTATCAGATGTATGGTTTTTACAAATATTTTCTCCCAGTCCATGGGTTGTCTCTTCACTATGTTATTTGATTGTTTCCTTTCCTGTATGGAAGCTGTTTAGTTTGAAGCAATCCCCTTTGTCTATTTTTGCTTCTGTTGCCTGTGCTTTTGGGGTCATATTCAAAAAATTATCATCCAAAGTCCAGACCAATGTCACGGAACTTTTCCTCTAGTTGTTTCATAGTTTTGGGTCTTACATTTACGTCTTTCATCCATTTCGAGTTGATTTCTATACATGGGGAGAAAATAAGCATCTAGTTTCATTTGTCTGCACCATTTATTATATTAAAGAGACTATTCTTTCACATTATGTGTTCTTGGCACCTTTGTCAAAACTACATTTACCATAAATGTGTGGATTTATTTCTGGGCACTTTTTAGTAGTATATTCAAAATATACTACGAAGCTATAGTAACTAAAACAGCATAGAACTGGCATAAAGAGACACATAGACTAATGAAACAGAATAGAGAGCCCAGAAATAATGCTTTTCATTTTTAAAAAGTGTTGAATGAGTTCTTTAGTGCATGGGAGCAGATTCTTGTACAGAAAACCTTTGCAGGGCTTTTAAAAAATTAATATCCAATCTTATTAAAAACCTAATTTTTTCTTAAAGATTTAAATTTATAAATCTTATAAACCTATTTATAATTATAGTCAAATTTTAATAAACAGTTTAAACTTAAAAGTAAGGTTTTATTGAACATGCATTTCTTAATGAGATGAATTAGAACTTTTTTCTCAATTACTTCATATATCCATAAATAAATATTGCTTAGGGCTATAACAAGCTCAATGAAAATTGTAGAATTTGGGGAGCTCTCTTTAATAGAAATAATATAGAATTATGAATTCAAAATTAAGTATGAAGGTAAATTGTATCTAAATGAGAAAAATAGCTTACAAATTTTAAAAGCTGATAGATACCATAAACATCACAAAATCCTCAAAAATAACATTTTTTTATATCAGCTGCCTGGCATGCCTCTATATGTTTCAGGTGGTTGATAAAAATAACTTTTGGCTACAGACTTTTTGATTGCTTCTTCACATGACAATTTCATAAAACTATTTCACTAGACTATAAAGGTAATTCAGTCTTTCCTCCTACACAGTTGATCAAAACTTGTTTTTTGGTAGTTTGGATACATAAAAAATGTGACTTCACTAAAAAAATAAAAATAAAAATTCGATCACGTCTCATGTGTCTAAAAAAAAAAATGTGACTTCACACACAGATGTCCTCACTTCAAACACAGGAGTTCCGATAAATTTCACTTCACATGACTTCCATCAAAGTAGACAAAGTCAGGCACACATTTAATTGTATATGCTGCGATTATGGAGTATGTTCCTGAGAAGAGAGATATTCCATTCGTCTGAATATGGACGGGAACAAAATCCTCTGCATAGAGTTTTCATGATTGAAAGAATTTTCCACCAACTAGCTTCTGGCTCTGTGTGTTTCAAAATTTCCTTCACCTTTCCCCTACTTACCCATGCTAACAAGCATTGGAGGACATGGCCGTATCACATTCATGTTCATATCACAATACACTCTCTGATACCACCTGCACATCGCGCGCTGGGCGGGTGGCTCAGTGGGAAGCAGAAGTACGCCGAGGCCACGCCCACACCAGGCAGCTCACAGCTGAGCCTTACAGGGGAGTCAGTGTGAGCCCATGAAGACAGCCCATGAAGCCCACGCTAAGTATCCCCCTGCTGTGGTCTGAATGTGTCCCCCCAAATTCATATGTTGAAATCCTAATTCCCATGATGGTGGTGGAAGGAGGAGGTGGGACCTTTGGGAGGTGATTAGGTCATGAAGATCCATAAGAGAGGCCCCAAGAGCTGCCTTGCCCCTCTGCCAAGTGAGGACACTGTGAGAAGGACCGTGTCCATCTATGAACCAGTTATGTAGCTTTGAGATGATTCCAAACACTCACGTAGTTTGCTACGTGAGTGACAGGTTCTTTGCTGTGATAAAAACATGAAATAGGCCGGGTGTGGTGGCTCACGCCTATAATCCTAGCACTCTGGGATGCTGAGGCGGGAGAATCACTCCAGGTCAGGAGTTCAAGACCAGCCTGAGCAAGAGCAAGACCCCGTCTCTACTAAAAATAGAAAGATATTAATTGGCCAACTAAAAACATATAGAAAAAATTAGCCGGGCACGGTGGCGCAGGCCTGTAGTCCCAGCTACTCGGGAGGCTGAGGCAGGAGGATCGCTTGAGCCCAGGAGTTTGATGTCGCTGTGAGCTAGGCTGACGCCACGGCACTCACTCTAGCCTGGGCAACAGAGTGAGACTCTGTCTCAAAAAAAAAACAAAAACAAAAACAAAACTTGAAATATACTTCCCTCCTCTGGAGAATGTTACATCACCCCTTATCCAACCCCATATGGAAACTACCAACCTTAGCTACCAACGCCATTGTACATGCAGACCTAAGAGTCGGAAACTGTCCTTGAGCTCGGGCGGCGGCCACAGGCTGCACTCTGTTGACCTTTGTGCCACTCTGGAAGCCTTGCCAACACTGACACCGCCCTCTGGCGATGAGGGACATTACGTGTCCTTGAGGGTCTCTGCTGTGTTGGTCACGCCAATCTCTCTGGGAACCTCTGAAATAAAGGAACACCTCAAACTTTAATCAGACTTGCCTTTCCACAGCGGCCTGCTCCCATCCTGAGACCTGGTCTTTAATAATTTTGGAGCTCACTCACTCACTAGTATCTAAGGTACCTCATCTATCACATGTGTTCCGCGTGAGGTTGTCCTCCTTACTCTCCCTCTCTGTAAGGATTGTGAACAAAAAGAAAAAATTCTCTTTGCATGGTTAAACTGTGTGGTTTTTGAAATCATACTGTGATCATTTTTCTTTTCTTTTTTTTTTTTTTTTTTTTTTGAGACAGGATCTGACTTTGTTTCCCAGGCTGGAGTGCAGTGGTGCAATCATAGCTCACAGCAACCTCAAATTCCTGGGCTCAAGCGATCCTCCTGCCTCGGCCTCTCAATTAGCTGGAACTACAGATGTGCACCACCACGTCCAGATAATTTTTCTATTTTTAGTAGAGACGCAGTCTTACTGTGTTTCTCAGGCTGGTCTTGAGCTCCTAACTTCAAGTGGTCCTTCTACCTCAGCCTCCCAAAGTGCTGGGATTACAGCCATGAGCCACCATGCCCGGCCCATCTCCTTATTTTAACCATACAAAACAACCAGGAAACAGACCTCACCAGCCACCAAACCTCCCAGCACCTGGATCTTGGACTTCCCAGCCTCCAGAACTATGAGGGACAATCATTTCTGTTGTTTCTGTGCCACCCAGCTTATGGTATTTTGTGTGTGTGTGTGTGTGTTTTTTTTTTAGACAGAGTCTCACTCTGTTGCCCAGGCTAGAGTGAGTGCCGTGGCATCAGCCTAGCTCACAGCAACCTCCAACTCCTGGGCTCAAGCAATCCTCCTGCCTCAGCCTCCCGAGTAGCTGGGGCTACAGGCATGTGTCACCGTGCCTGGCTAATTTTTTCTATTTTTAGTTTGTTTGGCTAATTTCTTTCTATTTATAGTAGAGATGGGCTCTTGCTCTTGCTCAGGCTGCTCTCAAACTCCGGAGCTCAAGCAATCCTCCTGCCTCTGCCTCCCAGAGTGCTAGGATTACAGGCGTGAGCCACCGCGCCCGGCCGGTATTTTGTTACAGCATCTTGAACAAACCAAGACAACTCCAACTCAGCGCCCCTTCCCCAGGTCCCAGGGTGCCCACCACCACCCCGCAGCAGACAGAGGGCAATGTGAACAAGCGGGTGGAGGGGGAAGGTCCACACCGATAGTCTGTGGCTAAAACAGCTCACCTTTGCAGATTTGACAGCAGCACGCAACTGCGTGCAGCCACCGCCGGGCCCCTCCCCTGCCCCAGTGGCGACATGGGAAACCCACCGCTGAGCCCCACGCTTGGCATTAACAGCGGTGGTCGAACGCCATGCTGACATTAAGAGCCACAGCACTTCCCCGTCAAGTTCATGTAAATCAGCCTGAACGTGGTAGGGACGAAGGACAGCTGGGAGCCGGCCCCAGGTAAGGAGGCGAGTGCGGACCGACAGCGTGCAGGTATATCCCGGCACAAACCAGCGCGCGTGTTCTTCCCATGAACCGTAAGCAAACACAGAGCACTCGTCACCTCTGTTTCTTTGACTTGGGGATGTCGCATGGGTCCATTGGAAATAAACACACGCTCTTCCCCTGTCTCCTTGAAGTCACGCCACATGTGCAGCTGGGACCCACTGAGACGTCACGCCCGGGCGCGTCCTCGCAGGGGAGACGCAGCGACACCCCTGGCTGGCCGGCATCCCGCGTGTGCGTCTCGCAAACGCCGAGCATTCAAGTTGTGCGGTAGACAGCCAGGTGAGGTCTTGGGTTTGCCAAAAGCTGCTCGGGGATGACCCGAGTCTCCCTTCAGCACCTGTCACTTTCTCTCCGCTGTGGGGTCCTGGGACTCTTCCTCGTTCTCTCTTACGAGGGGGAGGCGGCGCGGTTACGGTCGCCCCCGTCCTCACTCCCGCCTTCTCCAACATCCAGACACCCAGCATCTCAACTCGGCCCCAAATACCCCGAGTCTAATGCCACACGTGGTTGGTAACAGATGTAGATATACATAACAGATGATATAGATCGCTATATATGGCCAGGGAATCCCAGCACAAAGCAACGTTAAATGTTTGAGGCGACGGATATGCTAATTACCCTGGTTTGATCGTTACGTGTCATGTACCTGTATCAAAATATCACAGCGCACCCCATAAATGTGTTCCATTATTATGTATCTGTTGAAAATAATAATAAAAGAAAACAAAAGACCGGGGAAGACATAGCCATGCGACATCCACATCGAGGTGCCTCGAGGAAAGAAGCCTCACCCAGCGTTTTCCGTCTTGTCTTTGGTGCCCGAGAGATGTTTGCATCCCTGGGACGGTGCCCCCAGAGGGAGCTTGCAGATGGGGAGGCGAGCCTGTCATCTGTAGAGGGAGAACAGGGTGCTGGTGACAGAGGAGGTGGGGGAGCACCCCAGGGCTTCTCGGGGCGCCCGCTGTAGGGAAGAGCCCACCTGGCCAGGGAAGGCGAGGCTACAAACTCGTCCCTCCAAAAGACCCAGGCTGGGCGCCACGAGCTCTCTGCGCAGGTCTCCCTTTGGAGACTGCTGCTCTGCAGCATGTTAAAAATGCCTTTCATGTGGACAGGGCTTTACCACTTGCAAAGCAGGGATTAACCTAAGCGATGTTGGGGGTGAAATGGGAAAACAGGGAGGACCTCCTCCTCCGGGCGAGGGGGCGGCCGTGAGAATGGGCGTCCTGGGAAGTGGGCTCTTGGGCTCCAATTAAGAAGCAAGTCTTTGCACCGAAGAGGTTGAAAACGTCTCTTCTGTTGTCCCTGCCTGCTGAGTCCTGAGCCGAGCAGGCAAGGTAGCAGGCAGGCACGACAGATCTGGGGAGGAGCCGAGCCGGCGACAGCTGTTCCCAGTCCAAGGGCGCAAACAGGCGACCGGCGTCTTGCAAACCTGGGAAGAAAGCAGCTGGCAGGAGGGAAGCTGCTTTGCACTTTCCTGGTTAGCGGGCTTCCTGGGGCAAGGCCCCCTGGGACCCCAAGGGCCACAGAGCGCCTTCTCGGGCTGGTCCGCTCCGTCCGGGGATGGGACCCACGTGGCAAGGCCTGAGGTCCGCGTGGGCGCCCGCTAGTCTCTTTGTTTTCCATGTTTGGAGCACTGGCTTCGAAATCTTACGAAGTCCAAACAGATGGGAGCCCAGGTAAACAAGCGTGTCTTGATGCTTTCAGTTCATTGGAACCCTCGCCAAGGGTTTTATTTTTAAACGTAGAGCTTAAAATATATTATCCTCAGCTCTGAGCCAAGCAGGGGGAGGCAAAATAAAACACTGTCTTCTGCAGGCCGGGCGGAAAGGTCTGCCCCGGAGAGGAGGTTCCGGCGCTACAGCAAAGCTCGCGCCGCCAAGCGCTGTCTTCCAGAAGACAATGTGTACGCTATGGAGTTCGTGGAAAAAAGAAAGAAAGAAAGAAAGGGGAACGGGCATTCCTGCAAACTGACCGAAGCCCTGGGGATCGGAAAGTTCCTCCCTGAGACACCTGCGGGGACAGGCGAGGGGCAGGCGGAGGGGGCCCTGCAGGACGCTCTTACATCTGCCCAGAGCCCGGCCTCTTCGGGGCCTCGCTGCGGCCTGCGGGGACTTAGAGCAGCCCTTGTCCTTCTGAAGAGCCTTTGGTTTCTGCCCTTCCTCCTTTTCTCTGTGCCACTGTGTCCTTTCAAAGATCCTGACTGTACAGCCAGATGCAGAGTTGCAAAGTGACCTCATCTGCATGCAGGGGACATCCTGAGAGAGCTTATGGTGCGTGGAATATATATATATATATATATATATATATTTTTTTTTTTTTTTTTTTTTTCAGACAGAGTCTCACTCTGTTACCCGGGCTAGAGTGCTGCGGCGTCAGCCTAGCTCACAGCAACCTCAGACTCCTGGGCTCAAGCGATCCTCCTGCCTCAGCCTCCCGAGTAGCTGGGACTACAGGCATGTACCACCATGCCTGACTAAATTTTTTGTGTATATATTTTTAGTTGGCCAATTAATTTCTTTCTATTTATAGTAGAGATGGGGTCTCGCTCTTGCTCAGGCTGGTCTCGAACTCCTGACTTTGAGCGATCCTCCAGCCTCCTCCTCCCAGGGTACTAGGATTACAGGCGTGAGCTACCGCGCCCAGCTGCTTGGAATATTTTTAAGGTTTATTTTTCAGCATCTTTCCATGTTCTCTGCACATGTTTTGATTATTTAAAGCATACAATTCTCTTTCCCTACTTATGACATTCTTGGGGTTTCCGCTTCTCTTTTCTCCTCTCAGTGTATGTTACCTTTATTGTTTTTATCATTAAAGATTTGACAATGGGATAGAAAATTTTAGGTGGCCGTTACTGCATAGTCAAACTTTTGCATTTTGAATTTACTGTTGGAGTTAGAGTGCCACTAGAACAAAACATAACAAAAAGAGACAGTGCAACCGTAGCGGTATCAGTTAATATATAATGTACAAGTCTGTGTCGTGGAGAGTTTTTATCCATCATAAAATTTTCAAGTGGCTCGCAGATGTGTGGCCCTCGCAGCTGTTCCTCCCTCGCTAACAGGGTTGGGCTCTGACTCAGAGAGGAATTTCCTGCCAAGGAATTCTGGCCGTGTCTGCAGCTCTTGTGACATTCCCAGCAAGGAAATCAGTCACTGTCACGGGGCGATGACGGCCGGGAGGGCGGCTGGGGAAGGAGGAAGACAGCCCTGGGCGCGTTAAGAGGGATATGTCGGCCTCAGAATTCTTACCATTGACTTACTCTCGTCTTCTGTTTGCGAGGTCTGTTTCTTCTGGGGCAAATCCGAGCGGCCTGTGAACAAAAGGCGGGGAACAGAACTGCAACTGGGAGAGTGCATGCTCCCGCCAGGCTTCCAAGGTGCGAGGCGTTTGAGGTTCCCCGTGCAGCCTTGTGACATCCCGTGATAGTCCTGGCCCCCAGTGGGGCTCAAGCTGGACTCGGTGCAGGAACTGCCCCAGGGTGCTGGCTGCAATGCCCATTTCTGATTTAGCAGGCCTGGGGTGGGGAGCTTTCAAATGCAAGTAAGGAGACTGACGGTATGCAGGAGGCTGCAATAGGGAGAAGCCCCAGGAGGGAAAATCCAGGTCTTGGCCAGGTGGTTGCACCTGAGCCACGTGTAGGGCAGACCAGACTAGTCACAGGGAGGTCATCTCCAGCGGTGGTTTGTTTTGCAAGCCGGGGAGGTCTCAGGTGAACAGCACGTTTGTGTCTCGCTGGTCATGTGACAGGGGGAATGGCTTGGAAAAAACAGCAAAAATATTCTCTGTGTCTAAAGCCGCACCCCTGCCTTGGGCCGGAGGCTGGTTGGTGAGTCTTCTGTTATTTGTGCAACAGGAGATGGCCCAGCCCGGCCTGGGAAAGGGAGATCCTGGGCGGTCAGGAGACTGTCTTCAGCAGAGATGGGTGATGAGAAGTATCAACTGTAATTGCCCGAAGCTGAGAGCCCATCCTTTAAAAGCTCTGTGTTTCTGTGAATGTTCAGGAAAATTTGGGATTTTGAGACAAGAAGGTCTGCCGTTTTTCCTCCTTTGCCGGCAAAGTAAACTCCCTTTCCTTCCTCCTCCAACTGCTTGTCCTCGTTCCTCTTCTGCCTCGTGGACAAGTGCCGAGGTTCAGGAGACAAAGACCGGGAAGGTGGAGGGCCTGGTCTGGCCCTGTCCCCGTACACACGGTGTCTTCCGGGAGTCTTAGGAGCAGACAAGGGGCGGAGGGGGAGCCTTATCTAAGCCAGGCGGGGAGGCGGGGCTGGGGGAGGGGCGCTTCTCCAGGTGGCTGTTTCCCGGGAGCGCAGGCCCAGGTGAGCCCCTCGCAGGCAGTGCCAAGAATCTGCGCTTTGGGCGACTCAGGACAGGCGGACCTGGGCCGCACTGCGAGAGACTCCGCTTTGCGCAGCAGGGCGCAGCAGGCACTGCCCGGTACCTGGGGAGCACCACTGCACCTCGTGGGCAGTGTTGGCCGGCTGTGATCACCTGAGCGGCGAGGTGGGGCTTGGGCGGGGCCAGTCCAGGAGTCACCTGGCTCGCTGTTATCTCTGCTCACAAGGAGCATTTGTAACCTTTGAGGATTTGTCAACTTTGCAGCCCTTGGGCCTACGTGTTCCCCACGTTGATGGCACACAGACTGTCCCCAGCACGGATGGCCTGCCCGGTGGCGCGGCCTCGGCCTCCCCTCCCAGGCGACCTTCACTGGCCCCGACCCCTTTCTCAGGACATCTCTGACAACCATTAGTGCCGGGCAGGTGACCGCTGGTTAGTTAGTGGCGGGTGGGTGACTGCTGGTTAGTTAGTGGCGGGCAGGTGACTGACCGCTGGTTAGTTAGTGCCGGGCGGGTGACTGACTGCTGGTTATTTAGTGCCGGGGGGGTGACTGCTGCTCACCAAGGGCCTAGGCTGCCACCTCCCCATCCCCGTGTGTCCCTCAGGTCCAGCAGGACACCGCATGCACACTCAGACCCCGTGACCCGAGGACACTTCAGCAACACACTGCGCCGGAGCTGTGGCTAAGGGTGCTGAAGTGTCCCTGGGGCTAGCAGGAGCTGGGAGCCACCAACCGAAGGCCACGGGAGCAGCTACCAGAACCCCGGGGGGTGGGGGTGGGGGTGCGTGACATGGCAGAGGGATGTGGCAGAGGGACGCTGTGCGGGGGATCCCAGCACAGACCCCTGACCTCACCTTCCTCCCAGCCTCTAACTTCCAGCAGGCGCCTCCCACAGGCCCTGCCCCGCTGGACCCCAGAGGGGAGGGAGCCCAGGGAAGAGCCCGTGTGGGTGGCCCCTGAGGGCACAGAGCAGGGGGACACTGAAGACACTGAGGGCCCCAGCACCAGCTACTCTGTGGGGACCAGGCCAGCATGTGTCCTGCCCCTCAAAATGCATGAGAACACTCAGGGGAAGGTCGTCTCCAGAGGGAGCACCTATCCAGGGGAAGCACCTCTCCAGGGAGAGCACCTCTCCAGGGAGAGCACTTCTCCAGGGGGAGCACCTATCCAGAGGGAGCACATCTCCAGGGGGAGCACGTCTCCAAGGGGAGCACGTCTCCAGGGGAAGCACCTCTACAGGGAGAGCACCTCTCCAGGGGGAGGACGTCTCCAGGGGGAGCACCTATCCAGGGGGAGCACCTCTCCAGTGGGAGCGCCTATCCAGGGAGAGCACCTCTCCAGGGGGAGCACCTATCCAGGGGGATCGCCTCTCCAGGGGGAGCACCTTTCCAGGGGGAGCATCTCTCCAGCGGGAGCACCTTTCCAGGGGGAGCACCTCCCCAGGGGGGCCCCTCTCCAGGGGGAGCGCCTCTCCAGGGGGAGCATCTCTCCAGGGGGAGCACCTCCCCAGGGGGGCCCCTCTCCAGGGGGAGCGCCTCTCCAGGGGGAGCATCTCTCCAGCGGGAGCACCTCTCCAGGGGGGCCCCTCTCCAGGGAGAGCATCTCTCCAGCGGGAGCACCTCCCCAGGGGGACCCCTCTCCAGGGGGAGCATCTCTCCAGCGGGAGCACCTCTCCAGGGGGAGCACCTGTCTAAGGGGATTTCTCTTCAGGGGGACCCCTCTCCAGGGGAAGCACTTCTGGTGGGGGCTTGCCTCAAGAGATGCTGAGGGTATGTCTGTTTATTGGCTTGTCTATTTTTCTTTCTTTCTTTTTGTTGTTGTTGTTGTCATTTAGAGAGAGAGTCTCACTGTTTCCCTGGGCTGGAGTAAAGTGGCATCATAATAACTCACAGCAACCTCAAACTCCTGGACTCAAGCGATCCTCCTGCCTCAGCTTCCCGAGTAGCTGGGACTACAGGCACGAAACACCACGCCTGGCTAATTTTTCTATTTTTAGTAGAGACAGGGTCTCACTCTTGCTCAGGCTGGTCTTGAACTACAGACTTCAAACATCCTCCTGCCTTGGTCTCCCAGAGTGCTAGGATTACTGGCGTGCCTCACTGTGCCCAGACAGTTTTTCTTTGTTAAAATAAGTTTAGTCTAAGCTGTCTCCTTGCATATTCTAAGTTCGCCCTAAAGGTTTCCATGTGCATAGTGAACTGTCCCCTAGACCACATGTGTAAACGGACTGTGACCTACTCTTGTCACAAGTAGCCGGGTCTGGGCCAAGCACAGGCGGCCACCTGCTCAGACCCCCAGCTGCCATCCGTGCAGCTGTTTCTGGACCTCACTTCCGCTTTCTGTCAGTCACTTTCCCTCCCTCCGAGGCCCTGCAGTCCTCAGACCCTGCTCTGGCTCCAGGCTGCCCCTCTCCAGTCGCTCTCCTCCGCTCAATTACGCTGGAAGTGGGGAGTGTCTGAAGGTGTCTTTTAACAGCTTCTGCACTTGAGCCTTGAACAATGTGTTTTGTTCAGTAAAATCTAACAGAGCTCTTTTTATCACTTAAAGACCTGCCAAACTCTTTGTTACGGGACAGCTTCCCAGGGGCACTGCCGGGGACAAAAGACAGCCCCCAAATCAGCCTCCCCTCCCCAGGGCCCCCTGGCAGCAGGCTCAGGAGGAGCCCGGGCAGGTGGGGCAGCCGGGCCACAGCCGGGAGTTCTCACAGGCGTGTTTCTGCTGCCAACGAACAGCGACAGCAACTGAAAGTATTTTTAGAGTTGCAGCTGATCCCACGATCACGCATTTATTCTTCATGACTCCTTCTGTTTGGATTTTAAATAACATTCTTATGAGTAGATGTGACTTTGGGGATTGAGCTTGCTGTTTATTCTTTAAAAGGACTCTGGTTTTGAGTTTCGGGAAGTGAGCTCTTAATTTATTTAAATACTTATGGACCGAAACAAATGAATTTTTCTAATTAGTCTGTTTGAGTGTCATCGCCACGAATGGGCTTTTGCAGCGAGTGACAAGCTTCCAGGTGTAACTGGGTCACTGTGTCCGTGCACACATCTATATAAGGTGCTCGGTGGGACAGTTTGGTGTGGCGGACTACAAGAGTATTTAACTCTTGGCATTTAACTTCTGCACAGATTCTGTATCATTTTGCATGAAATCCTTAACTTTTCAGTGCTCCTATTTTCCCATAAAATGTTATAAATAATATTTCCCCTACTGCTATAATATAATATGATGTCTGATTTGCTTTGGAATACTTAAGGGGAAAAACGGATGGGAAATACATGCACTAGGACTGGCACGATGTTAGTAATTTCACAGCTGAATGCTGGCCGTCCAGAGTTCTCTATACTCTTCTACCTTGATGTACGTGGAAATTTCCAAAATAAGAAGTAAAAGAAAATAGCAACACCCAGCCCTGCCCGACACACACACAGGAACACCGTGACGCCAAGCTCTGTCCTCAGGGCACCTTTGCTCCTTGGAGAAGGATGCCACATGCAGATGAGATCAGGTTGTTACTCTGTGGCACTAACGTTATTGCATCACACTTTGAGGTATTGTTGACAAGGAGACAGAAAACAGATTAGAACCCATGGGAAGAATGGCGGTGAGAGTCTCAAAGCATAGGTTGCTACTTGGAGGGTTTTGTCTCAGCGTGAAGAATGGGAAGCCCATCTGGGCAAACTGGTGGTGTAGGAAATTAATTCACAATATATCCAAAATATGCTGCCCCGGAGCTGGCAGATTTTACTCCTGGAGTTCCATCTGCGTCACATTGCCAGGCTTGTAAATGAGAACTAATACATTTTTATTTACAAGTCACTGGTTCCCAGAGGCAGCTGAGCACACGGCGTAAAAACAAGCTCTTGCAAAAGCTGGTTAATTTCCACCACCCCCAACTCCTGTTAACGGATTATGGTTTGTGAGATAATGCAAGAACCCAATCAATCAGGGAAACTGTGCTAGCACAACACAAACTCCATACTGTGAACAGTGCAGTGCGCGTTATATAGGATAGAGCATTTAAATACGTTTTGTTTTGTAATGGCGTGCATGTTATTAAAAACCAGTAACAGCCAGGCACCGTGGTGTGTGTCTGCGGTAGCCAGGAGTTCGAGACCAGCCTGGCCCGCATAGTGAGACCCCCCAACTCAAAAAAAAAAAAAAAAAAAAAAAAGAAAATTAGTAACATAAACCTTGTCCCTACTTGGAAAGATGGATATTTGTTTTGTTTCATTTTGTTTTGTTTTTATGTTCTCTAATTCAGTTGAAGAAAGATGTGTATTCGAAAATAAATTATTGCTGATCTATTATATAATGGTATATCGAAACACTAGCAATAAATCTATGGCATGACACTCAGGAAAAGAATGTCTTGTTAATGTAAGAAAAAACCCAAACTCTGCAAAATAATTTAAAGAGGTTCATTCTGAGCCTAATACACGTGACCATTGGGCCCAGGGGTCCACACATCCAGGGAGGCCTGAGCAAGAGCTCCGGAGGCTGCTGGGTCACAGTTTGGTTTTATACATTTAGGGAGACAGGACTTGCAGGTGGAATCAGACATCAGTGCGTGGAGGGTGTAATTGGTTTGCTGAAACGATGGGACACCTCAAACAAAGGCTGGAGTGGGGCTTACAGATTACAGGTGGGTTCAGAGATTTTCCATTTGGAATTGCTTAAAGAAATAAAGCTTTGTCTAAAGGCTCGGAAGCTGTAGAAGGGAATGTTTCAAGATAAGGAAGTGTGCTAATCAGGGGCAGGTCGCGGCAAGCAAATTGGTATGTCATTGCACAAAGGCTCTATTTTTTTCAGTCTTAGGGTCCCTGTTTTAACAGTAGCGCTGGTCAGGTGTCATGTCCGAACTCCAGAGGGAGGGTACAGCAGGCACATGAGGCACACGTCGTCGGACCTCCCTCCCCTTGGGGCCAGGAACTCAGTTTTGAGGACTAAACTCTGATCTTTTTCTTTTGCTCAAAACTGCTTCCTGAGGAGGCCAGCTGAGTCGGGCTGACAAACGGTAAATTCCCACTAAGCAGCTTTTGTTAACCAAATAAAGCGGTGGTTCACATCACCTAAAAGATAAAAAGCTTGTATCTTAACTCAAGCATCCTAGCAGATGCCTATCTTAAACTTAAACCGTCTCCAGTCTGGACCTCCCACAGTGCTCACACCTTTATCTTAAATTAAGCATATCCTTTCTGGTCTTTTAGATAAAGCCCAACTCTCTCAGCCAATTGCCAGCCAAAGAATCTTTAAACCCACCTATAACCTGTAAGCTCCCCCCCCTTCGAAATGCCCCACCTTTTTGGGCCAAACCAATGTATGCCTCTCCCATATTGATTTATGACTTTACCTGTACCCCCTGCCTCTCAGAAATGTATAAAAACCAAACTGTAACCCAGTCACAGCCAGTCCACTTGCCCAAGGCCTCTTGACAGTGGCTCCGGGCCATGGTCCTCAAATTTGGCTCAGAATAAATCTCTTTAAAATTATTTTACAGAGTTTGGCTTTTTTCCGTTGACAGTTTTAAGGTTTTTCTGAGGTCCCGTGGCCAATGGGGAGTCCGTCCAGTCGGTGGGTGGTTTAGGGCTTTATTTTCATTTGCAGCCACATCATCCTGTCGGCACCCCTCCCTCCCAGACCCGTCCAGTCTGCACTCACGAGGACCCTGCTGGGGGTGCGAGGCCAGTCCCTGCCCCTCTGCAAGGCCTCCAGGACTCCCAGCTGTCCCGAGAGAGCATAACCAGGAAGAATTATTTTGAGAGCCAGCAGACTTAGGAGAAACTCTAAAAACAGAGAGTAAGGTACCTTTTTGTCAGGGAAATTTACATTTATAAAGGAAGCCTCTCTTTGTAAGGGTGTTTCCCTCACTGTGTCAGAAAGAGGAGGACGACTACACACACACAATGGAGGGCAGGTGGCTCACGCCTTCCATCTCAGCACACTGGGATGGACCACGGTGGGAGGACCACAAGAGGCCAAGAGTTCTAGACCAGCCTGGGCAACACAGCGAGATACTGTCTCTACCCAAAAAATTAGCTGGGCATATTACAGAAAGTTGGGCACTTGTCCACAAGGCCACATCAGAAGAACAAGGACAAGTGGTTTGAGGAGAAGGACAGGGACATTTATTAATTTGCTGGGCAAACGAGGAGAATGGCAGATAGTCTCATCGCAAAGTACCATTTTCCTATATATAAGCAGAAGTACAGAATGGTTTTTTTGGGAGAGGGGACAGAGTCTCACTGTGTTGCCCGGGCTAGAGTGCCGTGGCGTCAGCCTAGCTCACAGCAACCTCAAACTCCTGGGCTCAAGCGATCCTCCTGCCTCAGCCTCCCGAGTAGCTGGGACTACAGGTATGCGCCACCATGCTTGGCTAATTTTTCCTATATATTTTTAGTTATCCAGCTAATTTCTTTCTATTTTTGCCAGAGACGGGGTCTCCCTCTTGCTCAGGCTGGTCTCGAACTCTTGAGCTCAAGTGATGCTCCCGCCTCAGCCTCCCAGAGTGCTAGGATTACAAGCGTGAGCCACCAAGCCCGGACTGCTTCATTCTTCTTTTACCTTCTTTGGAAGTAGGTTGCATAGCACTCTGGGAGGCCAAGGCGGGCGGATTGCTTGAGGTCAGGAGTTCAAAACCAGCCTGAGCAAGACCCCATCTCTACTAAAAATAGAAATAAATTAATTGACCAACTAAAAATATATATACAAAAATAATTAGCCGGGCGTGGTGGTGCATGCCTGTAGTCCCAGCTACTCGGGAGGCTGAGGCAGGAGGATCGCTTGAGCCCAGGAGTTGGAGGTTGCTGTGAGCTAGGCTGATGCCACGGCACTCACTCTAGCCTGGGCAACAAAGTAAGACTGTGTCTCAAAAAAAAAAAAAAAAAACGAAAGAAAGAAAGTAGGTTGCAGAAACAGAAACTATGTTCTCAGATGTCTCAAGGGCTGGTAAACATTCATTTCAGCACGATTAGGAAAACAGCCAGGAATGGGGGGTTAAGAAGAAAAAGAAGGATTTTTCCAAATTGATGCTCCTTTTTGTGCTGGCTGTGGCATGGACACAGGAGAGCAGTGTGTCAGCCCTGCCTCCCTGTGCCTTCGGGCATTTAGCTTTAGCCTCCCCCGCTGGCCCTCGGGGAGATGGGCGGTGACCAGGCCACAGTGCTCCCTCCCATCCCTCCCCCTCCTCTCCATGCCCCCCATTCCTTCTCTGCCAGGCTTGGGGGGCCAGAGCCCCTCCAGGTGAGAGTGTCCAAGAACTTGGGGGCCTGTGCAGGCAGGAGGGTAACTTGCACAAGTGCCCTGCTGTGGGCACATACAGTTAACCACCGCAGGGAAATATCCTGTCCCGTTGCAGCTAAGACCATACGCAGAGCCCACAGGAGCACGCACGGTGTTTCACGGCTCTTGCATATCGAGTGACCATTCACCTGTCTGAGCACACCTGGCTCATGGCGAGTCCCCTGTCTATCAGGGACCCCAGGGTCCCTTGCTGGGCTTTGTCCCTCCACTGTCCCCTGGGCTTTCCTCTCCTCCATTGCTGACTCGCTCTGTTGAGCTGTTGGTTATCACTTTTAGACTGTTCATTGACCTCATCATCTTTGTGGAATTGGCTTTTATCACATCATACACCCGAGTAATTTGGAGAACGGTTGAAGCCCATATGAACTTGCAATATCGGAGCAGTTCTGCCATGTGGTGTGTGAGAACTTGAGGGGCATGTGAGAATTCAAGTACCCCGAAGACAAAAGTTGGTGAGCGTGCCCTTAACATTTAGCACCCAGCCCGGCACCTGGCGCCTCATCCCCTCTCAATTTCAAATTCATAAGCAGGTGAACGACATCCAGGAGGAAAAGAGGACTCCGAAAAGAGCTCCTGCTGAATAACTCATTAGAAACCAGTTCAAAGAACGTTGTTCTTCTGTGCAACATTAAGGTCTAACCGGCCGGTCTCAAGAGTGGTTCATGGCCCGAGAGGATCCCCCGGACCTGTGCGGGGAGGCTGCACGGCCAAAACTGTTTCTACAATAATATTAAGACATCACTCGCCTCTTCCCCAGTGACACAGACAATGATGGCACAAAAGGAACGGTGGGTAAAGTGGTGGGAGCCTCGGCACGGATAAATGTAGCGGTGAAGACGCCACTGGTTGACACCATGTTCTCTGCCTCGCCACACACTTGCTGTAAAAACCTGACAGCCTCACCGAGACGGTCCTTGATGAATCAGTAGAGTTTATTAATTTGTTCATTTTATGAAATGCTCAACTTTTCAATATCCCATGTGAGGAAATGGGATGTGCACAGAGGCTCTCCCACTGTGGGAAAGTCTGCCTGGATTCCGGCGCTCGCTCCACTGTTGGAGCCGCTAGCTCAGCGCTGCTGGTTTCCATGGGGCACCGTTTGTAACTGAAGGAACAACTGACCGACACACTTTTGGTTCTTCGATGTGTGGGTATTAGGTAGACATTTTGTTAAAAATGAGCAAAGCAAGCTTGTCACTTCAAGGCAGCCAGTGGACAGTATTTGCTATCAATGGCAAAATTTGAACTCTTAAGCAAAAATTAGCATTCTGGAAAACTTGGGTCTGTCATTGTGAGCATGACCACTTCCCAGTGCTTAATGACTTTTCTGATGAAGCAGGTGGTGATATTAAAAACTGTGATTTTTGATATTGTCTAGTGAAATGGGTCAACCTTTGGAAGATCTGCACAATTCAGGGAATTAATATTTTCCAAGTGGCCATGTTGCAAAATCACATGTGGGTAATAGATCCATTCCAAGTGCCAGAAAGACCAATGGCTTTTACCCTCACTAAGCATGAAAAGTCCATTGATGTACTGTTGGAGTCCACATCACAACACACCTTTTTTTTTTTTTTTTTTTTTTTGAGACAGAGTTTCACTTTATTGCCCAGGCTAGAGTGAGTGCCGTGGCATCAGCCTAGCTCACAGCAACCTCAAACTCCTGGGCTCAAGCGATCCTCCTGCCTCAGCCTCCCAAGTAGCTGGGACTACAGGCATGTGCCACCATGCCCGGCTAATTTTTTCTATATATATTTTAGTTGGCCAATTAATTTCTTTCTGTTTATAGTAGAGATGGGGTCTTGCTCTTGCTCAGGCTGGTCTCGAACTCCTGAGCTCAAATGATCCGCCCACCTCGGCCTCCCAAAGAGCTAGGATTACAGGCTTGAGCCACCGCGCCCGGCCCACAACACACCTTTAAGAAACATCTACATGTTGAGTTTTGGCAGAGTATCAAATTATCTGAAAAGGATATAAAAATAGTCCTCCATTTACAAATCTTCACATATGTCAAATTTTCTTCAAATACATCAAGCAAAACAGAGGATCACAGACTGAATGCAGAAGCAGCTGGAAGAATCCAGCTGTCTTCTATTAAAAAGATTTGGGCCAAGTGCGGTGGCTCTCGCCTGTAATCCTAGCTTTCTGGGAGGCTGAGGCGGGTGGATCATTTGAGCTCAGGAGTTCAAGACCAGCCCGAGCAAGAGCGAGACCCCATCTCTAACTAAAAATAGAAAGAAGGCCGGGCGCGGTGGCTCACACCTGTAATCCTAGCACTCTGGGAGGCCGAGGCGGGCGGATTGCTCAAGGTCAGGGGTTTGAAACCAGCCTGAGCAAGAGCGAGACCCCCGTCTCTACTATAAATAGAAAGAAATTAATTGGCCAACTAATATACATAGAAAAAATTAGCTGGGCATGGTGGCGCATGCCTGTAGTCCCAGCTACTCGGGAGGCTGAAGCAGCAGGATTGCTTGAGCCCAGGAGTTTGAGGTTGCTGTGAGCTAGGCTGATGCCACAGCACTCACTCTAGCCTGGGCAACAAAGCCAGACTCTGTCTCAAAAAATAAATAAATAAATAAATAAATAAATAAATAAATAAATAAATAAATAAATAAATAAAAAATAAAAAAATAAAAATAGAAAGAAATTAATTGGCCAACTGAAAATATACATAGAAAAAATTAGCCAGACATGGTGGCACATGCCTGTAGTCCCAGCTACTAGGGAGGCTGAGGCAGGAGGATCTTGAGCCCAGGAGTCTGAGGTTGCTGTGAGCCAGGCTGATGCCACGGCACTCTAGCAACAGAGTGAGACTCTGTCTCAAAAAAAAAAAAAACCCTTCTGGGACCTCAGATGTGTGGATTTTTCCCCACACACCAATTCTCCACCAGAGGCCCACTGGGAGTCCCATAATCTAACTCAGTTCCCACACTGTCTACCCAGGGACGGCCCCCACAGGTGCAGGGCTCAGCCCCACAGAGTTGTTACTGCAGCTCTAGGACACTGACACCTGATGTCCTGCCCCACTGCAGGTGACAGTCCCAAGTCCCAGTTGTCACCTGTGATTCTGACTGATTCCCTACAAATCTCAAGTTCCCACAACCCCTTCTCCCCTGCTCAGTTTCGCTCATTTGCTAGAACGGCTTGCAGAACTAGGGAAAGGCTTCGCTCACTCACATGTATTTGTCACAAAAGGGTACAACTCTGGAACCCCTGAGAGGAGACACCCGGACACACTATGGGGAGGGCGCCCCACCCTCCGCAGGTCCCGTTACCTGGAAGCTCTGAACCCATAGTCCCTGGGTTTTCATGGAGACTCCGTCACCTAGGGATGGCTAGTAACCCAATGGGCCCGGCTCCCTCCTGGCGGACGTGGGGGCGAAGCTGAGAGTGCAAAGCTCCTCATCCTGGAGTGCGTGGTCTTTCAGGGGAGGGGCCCCGTCCTGGAGCCCAGCAAGGGCCCCTCCTGGGAGGACAGGCGCTCCTATCACCAGGCAAGTCCCCAGGCTTAGGAGCTTTGTGTCAGGGACTGGAGTCATGGCCGAATATGAGGACAGACATTCTCCTAGCACGCGTATTGCTCAGGAGATGGCAACGGTCTTAGAAGTTCTGCGCCACAGACCGATACACATCGCAACATCACAACTGTGCCCCCCACAAACTCATTAGTTGATGTCCCGACCCCCATTACATCAGAATGTGACCTTATCTGGAGATAGGGTCTTTACCAAGTTAAAATGAGGTCATTAGGGTAGGCCCCACCCAACCCACCTGTCGTCCTTAAAGGGGAAATTTGGACACACACACACACACACACACACACACACACGGAGAACGCCCTGTGAGCATGCAGGGACGCCGGAGGTTGCCAGCAAACCACCAGAGGCTGCCCCGCACCCGGGACAGACCGTCACAGACTCCAGAGGAACCGATCTGCCAGCACCTGCACCTTAGGGGATCCCTAGCCATCCCTAGACTTCGGGCCCCTAGAACCGAGAGGCAGTGAGTCTCTGTGGCTTAGCCCACTCAGTTTGTGGCACTCTGTTAAGGCGGCTCTAGGGAACTGAGACAGCTGGTGTAAGGAGCTTGGAATAATCAGAAAAGTGAATGGGACACTATGCACTCCTTACAGCACACCTCCTGGCTAAGTGATTCTGGCTTGTCACCGCCTTGGGGCTATTTTTCCGTCTAAGTTGCAAAGGATGGATGAGGACTCTAATGGATTTTGTCCACGGACATGCAAATGAATTCTGTGAGCTGGAGGGACAACCCCCCCCCCCCCCCCCCCCCCCCCCCCCCCNGGGGCCCCCCCCCCCCCCCCCCGCCCCCAACCCTCCCGCCCAAGAGCCAGTTTTGCACAATTCGTGAGCTCACTCCAATCCCGCTGCTCCGCAGACGCGTCTGTGCGTCCCGTTCTCCTGTGACTGGTCTGCGTCTGACATCTTACCAGTCCCTCGCTGAGTTGTGAGTTCAGTAAGACACTTGCCACATGTTCATTGCACATCAATATGAGAGTCGTGGCTTTTTTCTTCCTTTGGCCAAAATTACTTTTTAACGTTGGTAAGTGTGGGGGTGACGGGAGCCTTCCCCTTCGCCCAGAAGGTTCGCTGAAAGGTCGGCTCACAGTAAGGCAGATTAATAAGACAGATTTATTTACTCTGCACATGGGAATAATCACAGAGAGATGACTCAGTGGCCCAGTGGGGGCCAGAAGTTTATCATGCCCTCATTGTAGAGTGGCGGGTAGAGGAGGAATATAGGTAATTCTGGTTAGAGGCAGTAAGTTGTGATTAGGGAGGGTAAATAGATACTTGGGAGAAGGAACAGATGGGGGGAAACAGACTGACTTGTAAAGGATTCTCTTTGGAAATTGAATCAGCCTGAGAGGCAGGTGTTATGTTTAAAATGAGCTGGGCCAGGTCTGGCTGCATTCTTGATCTTCTTTCCTGCAATAGCAGAGATAACAGGGAGGGGAAGGGACATCAGTTGTTCTTTTTGATGAGTTTGGCTTTTTTACAAAGAAAGAGGGAAAGCCCCTTCCAAGGCCTGTTGATCTCGAAGGGCCTTGAATTCAAAATACTCTTTGCATCAAAGAGTCGTATTTTGGGGTGACATTTCCTGGGCAGGCGCCTTCATAAGCTTTGTCTCTGGCTGTGGCTCCCCACCACCCCTTGCAGGGATCTTGGTGGGGGAGGCATAGCTGGTGGGGGCAGCATCCCCACCTGGTCTTTTGTTTTGTTTTGATTTTTTGAGGCAGAGTCTCACTCTGTTGCCCAGGCTAGAGTGAGGGCTGTGGCGTCAGCCTAGCTCACAGCAACCTCAGTCTCCTGGGCTCAAGCGATCCTCTTGCCTCAGCCTCCCGAGTAGCTAGGACTACAGGCATGCGCCACCATGCCCGGCTAATTTTTTCTATACATTTTTAGTTGTCCAATTAATTTCTTTCTATTTTTAGTAGAGACGGGGTCTCGCTCTTGCTCAGGCTGGTTTCAAACTCCCAACCTTGAGCGATCCTCCTGCCTGGGCCTCCCAGAGTGCTAGGATTACAGGCATGAGCCACCACGCCCGGCCTCCCACCTGGCCTCTTTAGGGGTGTCATTGTGGCATTGCTTCCCTGAGCGAGCCCGAGGCTGGGGACTGAGGGGCCATTCTTGCTGCTTCTTCCATTCTCAGCTCCCACCAGTGAAGCACAGGTGCTTTCCTTACAAAAGCTCCTTTCCTCCTCTGTGCAACTCCCTGAGAGATGTGCCATCCATCGTCCCCCTGGTGCAGATGGAGGGAACCAGCTCCTTCCCCACCCCACCCCAAATCCCCAGGGGAGATGACCTTGTTTAAACTCACACAGCCAGTGAGTGGCAAAGCCAGGCTTCCCCTGCAGGAGCACAAGCCAGGGGCTTTTTTTTGTTTGTTTTTTTTGAGACAGTCTCATTCTGTTGCCCAGGCTAGAGTGAGTGCCGTGGGGTCAGCCTAGCTCACAGCAACCTCACACTCCTGGGCTCATTGAGATCCTTCTGCCTCAGCCTCCCAAGTAGCTGGGACTACAGGCATGCACCCACCATGCCCGGCTAATTTTTTCTGTATCTTTTTAGTTGTCCAATTAATTTCTTTCTATTTATAGTAGAGACGGGGTCTAGCTCTTGCTCAGGCTGGTTTTGAACTCCTGACCTTGAGCAATCCGCCTGCCTCGGCCTCCCAGGGGCTCTTCTAACTACACTACACCCTCCTCTCTTATGCAAGGAAAGAAAACACACGTGGGCGGCTCCAAGGTGGTCCCTAGCGACCCTCTCTTGCCAGTCTTTACATCTCCCCTCCCGGTCTTTACATCCTCCCCTCCAGTGTGGGCAGAGCCTACGACTGGCTTCTGGCTGACGGCATATGGCTGAGGGAACGGGAGGTCATAACTTCTATCTTCCCAGCAGACTGTCTTCCTTCTTGGCTTCAGTAAAACAGGCTGCCAGGACGTGGGGCCTCCTACAGAGAGGTCCCTGTGGCCAGAAACTGAAAGTGACCTCTAGCCAGCAAGGCACTGGGGCCCCTCAATCATCTGCTCACAAGGGACCGAAGTCTGTCAACACCAATGTGAGCTTGGAAACAGATCCTTCCCTAGTTGAGCCTTGAGATAAGACCCCCACCCTTGCCGACACATGGACTGTGGTTTCAGCAGAGTTCCTGAAGCAAGGACCTGCTCAGCCATGCCCGGACTCCTGAGTCACAGAAACAGGGGCATAAATATGTGTTGTTTTAAGCCATGAAGTTTGGGATAATTTCTCATGCAGCAATAGATAACTTAGAAACACTCATTCAGGCACTCAACAAATATTTATTTGCCAGGTATTTGGCATACATCAGCAAACAAAAACAAAATAGAGTAAAATTCCTGCTCTCACGGCGTGTAGATTCTATGTTTATGGGATTGGGGTGGGAGATGAAGTATGTGTTGTATGGCAGACATAAGAAGTAAGTTATAAGGTGTCTGAGTTTGGGCTGCTGCAACAGAAGAGCACATACTGGGAGGCTTAAACAACAGCCATTCATTGCTCGCAGTTCCGGAGGCTGGAGTCTGAGGTCCGAGTGCCGGCAGGGCCAGGTCCTTGGCGAGGGCCCTCCTTCAGGCGCACAGGGGGTGGCCTTCTCTCTGTGTCCTCACACGGCAGGGAGAGATAGCTCTGGTCCCTTCTTCCCCTTATAAGGACGCTGATTGTTGAAACTGCAAGAGGGTTTTCGTCTAGGCCTAGGTGCTCATCATGAAAAAATCCAATTATTGAGACAAGGAGGATTGCCAAGGAACAAAGGAATTTTTACTATGACAAACATCTTGCCAGGAGAACGGGAGAAGCTGTGACGAATCCATCTCTCCAACCAACAGAGGTCACAGGCTTTTTCAGGAGGGGCCACCCGCGTGCCTTGGGGCAGGTCTTGGGGTGACGGACAAGGGTCTAGGCATGCCGCAGGCCGCACGGATGGTGATTCCCACCTGCTCTATGCCCCGTCCAGCGTGCACCATGCCGCACCTGCCTGCCGCTAGCCCTGTGCAGCGACGGAGGCAGGGTCCACGTCCTGCTTTCTCTCACATCCCCACCAGCCTGAGCTGGGCCAGGCGCACAGAGCTGCTTGTCAGTCTGGCTGCACCTGGCAAAGACTTCTGCCTTCCCTGTGGCTGCCCTCGACCTCCTCCCCCGGCCACTTCTTTTCCTGATGGGACAGTCTCCAGGCCATGCTCGTCACTGGCCTCCTCTGTTTCATCTCCAGACTCACTCTGTCATCGCGAGTAGAAAAAACACAAACTGCTCGCACACCACGGCAGCAACCAACGCAGACCTCCGTGACCAATGTGCGCTGTGTGGTGGGTTTCTCCCCACGGGCAAGCGAACGATCAGCTCTGCAACGGACACGGCTGGGCGTCCTCCGGCTCCATTCAGACACCGTCTATCTGAGGACAGTGTCGGGTCCCACACGTTCAGGGCTCAGTCCCCAAGGCTGCCCCACTTCAGACACCAGTCTCAAGTCCAGGCCTCCGGAACTTCTGACCGACCGGCTTCAAGTTGGGGTTCCCACGACCCTCTCTTTGGATTTGAGTGATTGGCTCAGGGAAGCTCAGTCACTGGTTTATTATATATTACAACGGACACAGATGGAAAGCTGCACGGGCGAGGTATGGGAAAAGGGGCTCAGCGTCTACGCCCTCCCTGGGCGCACCGCACTCCAGGAACCTGCATGTATGTGTTCAGCTACCCGCAAGCTCTCTGAACCTTGTCCTTTTGGAGTTTTCTGGAGGCTGCATTTAAGTAGCATTGTCAGTGGAAAAGAATCCAACTCTGTAAAATATTTTAAAGAGGTTTATTCTGAGCCAAATATGTATGACCATGGCCCGAGAGCCACATCCAAGAAGCCATGAGCCAGTGGTCCTGCCGAAGTTAGGTTACAGTTTGGTTTTATACCTTTTAGGGAGACAGGAATTGCACATAAAATCATAAATCAATACTTGAAAGGCATACACTGGTTTAGTTCCAAAAGGCAGGACATCTCTGGCCTGGCACAGTGGCTCACGCCTGTAATCCTAGCACTCTGGGAGGCGGGAGGACTGCTTGCGCTCAGGAGTTTGAGACCAGCCTGAGCAAGAGCGAGACCCCGTCTCTACTATGAATAGAAATTAGCTAAACAACTAAAAACAGAAAAAAAAAAAATTAGCCTGGCTTGACGGCGCATGCTCATAGTCCCAGCTATCCAGGAGGCTCAGGCAGGAGGATGGTTGAGGTTGCTGAGAGTTAGGCTGACGCCATGGCACTCTAGCCCGGGCAATAGAGTGACACTCTGCCTAAATAAATAAATAAAATACAAAAGGCAGGACATCTCAAAGCGGAGGGGGCTCACAGGGTATGTAGATGGGTTTAAAGACTTGCAGTTGGGTATAGAAATGAAGCTTTGTCTAAAGGCTTGGAATGTTTTAAGTAAGCTTGCTAATCAGACAATCCACTGGACATATGCACAGACTCAGGAGATCTGCTAAGTAAATTGACAACCAGCAGCTGTGGTTTAAGCTTTGCCTTGCATGGCAGTAGGCCTCTTAATTATTTAGTATGTTACTGTTACAAAGAATAACTCCAAAAGGGAGGGGGAATAATGAGGTGTGTCTGAACTCCCTTCTCCTCAAGGTCCGCAATTTGGCTTTAAGGTTTTTCTGGGGTCGAGAGGGAGTACATTCGGTTGGCTGGGGTGCTTAAGATTTTATTTTAGTTCATAGCATGATTGATTAAACCATTGGCTGTTGGTGATCAACTTAACCTTCAGCCCCTGTCCCCTCTCCGGAGGTTGGGGATGGAGCTGAAAGTCCCAACCCTCTAGTCCTGTCATGATCCTTCCTCTGACCAGCCCCCATCCTGAGGCTGCCCACGGGCTGCGGGGTTGCTGGCCATCAGTCATTAGCAGGCAAAAGACATCACTTACGATAGTCTAAGGATTTTAGGTGTTGTGTGTCAGGACATGGGGTCAAAGACCAAAGTTTCCCAGCATCGCAGACAAAAGCCAGCACACCCGGCTAACGTTTTAATCTTTAGTAGAGATGGGGATCTCACTGTGTTGTCCAGGCTGGTCTGGAGCTCCAGGCCTCCAACGATCCTCCTTTGGTCTCCACCTCCCAGAGTGCTGCGAGTACACGCATGAGCCACCATATGGGGCCAAGGTCTTGAAATCCTTAATACTGCAACCTTTGAGCAAGGGACCTTGCATCTCCTCCTTGCACTAGGCCCTGCAAATTATGCAGGGGCCTTGATTTCCAAGCTTTCTGTGTCCCCTTGGACTTTCTGCCTGGAGCCAGTGTCTCACTGGCCTCCCCCTGGGGACCCTGCTACAGGCTTTCTGCCTGCAAATAGACTCTGCAGCGCCGCATTCACTTTGCCATGGCGAACGGTGTTTGTGGAGGCCTGGGCGCCCCGGGATGTCCTCCCCACCTGCTCTGACCCGTCCTGGGCCCGCGTTTCCCCCGGGGGAGTGCGAGGGCCCGCAGAGCCGCCCTTCCGCACGCGGTGCAAACGCGTGTCCGCGACAGCGACCCGGCCTCCCATCAGGGACCTGTAGCTGCCTCCCTGGTCGCGGAGAGGAGGCCCGGGACAGGCGGTGCGATGCGAGCGCCCGGGGCCGGTGAGCGCCGTCTTTCGAAGCTCGGCTTGGGATGCAGCCTTCGCTCGTCCACGCGCCCCGAGGGAGGCCGCCGGGGTCCCGGGCCGAAAGGCGCGCTGCAGGAGGGCCCGCGGCCGGCGGGAGCGCGCGGGGCGCCTGGGGCCGGCCGGCCCGGGCAGGGGGCTCCGGCGCCCCGCGCACCCGCCACCCGCTGGGCGCACGTGCGCATCCACCCCGCCCCCGGCCCGCCCGGCCCGCGCCCAAGAGGCGTGCGCGCGGCAGGGCTCCGGCCCGGGCTGGCGCCGGGTGGTACGGGCCGCGCTCCCCGCCTGGGCGCCGCGGATGGTCTCGCCCGGCCCGGCCTACCGCTCCGCGGCGGCAGAGCGCGCGGGGGCGTGGCGACGCCCGAGCCCCGCCCCCTGCTGCATAGTCATGAGGCAGGGAGCTCGGCCTTCGGGGCGGGACAGGCCCGACCCCTGCCGGGGCGCGGCCGCCTGGGGGCGGGGCCTGGCTCCGTGCGCGAGGCGGGGGCGGGGGCGGGGCCGGCTGGGGGCGGGGCCTGGCTCCGTGCGCGAGGCGGGGGCGGGGGCGTGGCCGGCCCCCCGCCCGGCCCCCGGCCTCGCTCTCCGCCCCCCGCGCGCAGGCCCCGCCCCACGCCCGCCGCCGCGCGGGGAGGGGCGGGGCCCGGGCCCGCCAGGCCCCGCCCCCCGCCTGAATATTGATGCGGAGCGCGTCGGCGTCGCCCTCCTCCCATTGAGCGAGGCTGTGTCGCGTGGCCCGGCGTCGGCGTGACGGTTGGACGCGGGCGCGGCACTGCGGGTCCCGATTGCTGCAGCCGCTTGTCAGTGTGATGAAGATTGGCACCCAGGTAAGCTGTCACTCAACCGCTCCGCCGCCGCCGCCGCCGCTCTCGCGGCCGCCGTCCCTATCAATCACGCCGGCCCGCGGCCGCCGCCGCCGCCGCCGCCGCCGCCCGGGCCGGCGTCGCCCCGAGGCCCGCACTTGACCCGCCGCCCGGGGCAGGGGCGGGAGGGGCGGTGGGGGAGGGGAGCGCGCGGGGAGGGGGAGGGGCGCCGGCGGCCGGCGGCCGGGGGCGCGCCCCGCTTGTTCGTCGGGGTGGGTTCAGGGATGCGGAAATTTCTGGAAGGCGCCGCGGCTGCCGCGCTGGGCCCGCTCGAGGCCGCGCTCCTAACCGTCCCTTTCGGAGCGCGGCGCGCGCCCCTGGCGGGGCGGGGGCGGGGGCGCGCCGAGCCGGGCGGGGGCGCGGGCGGGCGGGGCCGGGGGCGCGCGGGCGGCGCGGGGGCGCGCGGCGGGGGCGGGGCCGGGGCGCGGCGGGCCGTGGGGGCGGGGCCGGGGGCGGGGCGGGCCGTGGGGGCGGGGCGGCGGGCGGGCGCGAGTGGGCCGCGCGGGCGGAGGCGCGAAGATGGCTGCCGCCGACCCCTTGCCCGCGGGCGGAGGCGCCGGGGGACGCGCGGGCGCGGCGGGCCGGGCGCGAGCGGGGGCCCCGGGGTTCGGCCGGGCCGGGCCGGGCCGCGGCGCCCCGCCGGGGTCTCGCGGTGCCGTTCTCCCGGAGTCGGCGGCGCGGTGGCTCTTGTCCGACGACAGGTGACAGGAAGTGTTTGGCGGGCCGCCGCCCGGTGGATTTGCGCGTTCCTTCGAGGAAACCCTGTCGCTTGAGAGAATGAGGGGAAAGTGAGTCCGCGCCCTTGGGCCGCAGGGGCTCTCCGAGGGCGCGGCCCCCAGAGGCGAAGTGCCTTTCCCACGTTGGGTGGCGGAGCTGCGGCCGGGGGCTCCCACCGGTTTCCTCGAGAGTTAGCTTTCTGTGGAAGCAAGTGGTTTTCCCCGGAAGTGGCTGCTTTCCACTTGAGGGTGAGAGAAGCCCCCGGCCTTGGTGAGGTGTGATCTCACGGTTTTTCTTGCCCTGTCGAAAGGGGGTCTTTAAACAATTTTAGGCATAATTGCAGCTATGGGTGATTTGGGAGTCTAGCCACAACGCGTTGTTTTGGAAGGTGGCAGACTGACTCACATTTGCCTTTCATCACTTTTACGTCACTTAGCTTGGAGAGTAATGTGTGAGTCCTCCCGTTGCAGTGCAGGCATGTCTCCGACACTGCGAGATGGGTTCTAGACCACTGCAGTAGAGCAAATACATTAAGCAAGTGAGATGAGTTTTTTGGTTTCCCAGTGCATAGAAAAGTTGCATTTGGACTATACTGTAGCCTATTAAGTGTGCGGTAGCATCATGTCTACAAAAATGTGCATACCTTAATTAGAACATACTTTAGGGCTTAAGCCAATGATGGACCGGCGTGGTGGCACCAGCCTGTAGTCTCGGCACTTTGGGAGGCCAAGACAGGAGGATGGCTTGAGCACAGGAGTTTGAGAGCTTCCTGAGCAACATAGTGAGATCCCATCTCTACAAAAAATAGAAAAAATTAGCCAGATGTGGTGGCTCGCACCTGTAATCCTAGCTTCGGGGGAGGCTGAGGCAGGAGGACCACTTGAGCCCAGGAGTTTGAGGTTGCAGTGAGCTCTGATAACACCACTGTTCTCTAGCTTAGCCAGGGCAACAGAGGGAGACTGTCTCAAACAACAGCATGCTATGCCCATCCGAGCCTTTATGCTGGTGGGGGAGCTTGCCTTGATGGTGAGGTGGTGTTTGCTGAAGGTTGAGGTGGCTATGGCAATTTCTTAAAATAAGACAACAATGAAGTTTGCTGTATCAATTGACTTCCCTTCTTGAAAAATTTCTCCGTAGCATGAAATGTTGTCTGATAGCATCTTACCCACAGTAGGACTTCCTTCAAAATTGAAGTCAGTCCTCTCAAACTGCTGCTGCTTTATCAACTAAATTTATGGAATAGTCTAGATCCTTTGTTATTCAACCATGTTCACAGCGTCTTCACCAGGAGTAGATTCCATCTCAAGAAATCACTTGTTTTTTGTTTTGTTTTTTGAGGCAGGGTCTCACTCTATCACCCTGATTAGAGTATAGCAGTGTCATCGTAGCTTGCTGCAACCTCAAACTCCTGGGCTCGAGCTATCCTCCTGCCTCAGCCTCTTTAGTAGCTAGGATTACGGCACATGCCACTATACTCAGCTAATTTTTCTATTTTTTATAAAGATAGGATCTCATTCTTGCTCAGGCTGGTGTTGATCCTCCTGCCTTGGCCTCCCAGAATGCTAGGGTTATAGGAGTGAGCCGCTGTGCCTGGCCAAGAAACCACTTCTTTTGCTCATCCATAAAAAGCAACTCCTCATTCGTTATTTCCATCACATCTACATTTATTTCCTTTACTGAAGTCTTGAACCCCTCAAAATCATCTATGAGTGTTGGCATCAACTTCTCCCAAACTCCTATTAACTTTGACGTTTTGGCCTCTTCCATGAATCACACATGTTCTTGGCTGGGTGCGGTTGCTCACACCTATAATCCTAGCACTCTGGGAAGCCAAGGTGGGAGGATTGCATGAGGTCAGGATTTGGAGACCAGCCTGAGCAAGAGTGAGACCCCATCTCTACTAAAAATAGAAAAAAAAATTAGCCGGACTTAGTGGCACACATCTGTACTCAGCTATTCGAGAGGCTGAGGCAGGAGGATCACATGAGCCCAGTAGTTTGAGGTTGCTGTGAGATAGGCTGATGCCACTGCACACTAGCCTGGGTGACAGAGTGGGACCCTGTCTCAAAAAAAAAGGCATCTAAAATGGTGAATCCCTTTCAGAAGGTTTTCAATTTACTGTGCCCAGAACCATGAGAGGAATCACTGAACTATGGGAGCCATAGTCTTGTGGAATGAATTTCTTAAATAACAAGACTTGAAAGTTGAAATTACTCCTTGATCATAGGCTGCAAAATGGCGGTTTGTTAGGAAAAAGTGAGACTCTGTCTCAAAAAATAAGTATGACTTGTTTCAAAGATTAATAGTCCGTGGTTAATGATTTAAGTGTCAGCAGGTTGTGTGGTTAATGGTACTGGGTGGTATTTTGATGGTACTATGGTACTATGATGGTATTTTGTTGGGATTCCTGAATATATGTTTACCTTTCTGTGACAGTTATTGTAACTTTAGCAAAGTATTGCTTGTGAATAGTAGAAATAGAAAAGTATTGGGTATGAGAAGTAACATTTTATTTGCAACTTTCTCTTTGTTGCAAATTGTTAAACTATTTGAAACTGTAGCTACTAAAGTGATGCAAAGTATAGACTTCAGGAGGGCTGGACACCTCCTAACAATGTGTTAAAATAAAATTGATCAAGAAGAGAACCAGGCCGGGCGCGGTGGCTCAAGCCTGTAATCCTAGCTCTCTGGGAGGCCGAGGTGGGTGGATCATTTGAGCTCAGGAGTTCGAGACCAGCCTGAGCAAGAGCGAGACCCCATCTCTACTATAAATAGAAAGATATTAATTGGCCAACTAAAATATATATAGAAAAAATTAGCCGGGCATGGTGGCACATGCCTGTAGTCCCAGCTACTTGGTAGGCTGAGGCAGAAGGATCCCTTGAGCCCAGGAGTCTGAGGTTGCTGTGAGCTAGGCTGACGCCACGGCACTCACTGTAGCCTGGGCAATAAAGTGAGACTCTGTCTCAAAAAAAAAAAAAAAAAAAAAAGAAGAGAACCAGTTATGTTGGAATACAGTTATCTAAATATTGTATTGAACTAAACTGGTGAGAGAGTCCCATTTATTAGCTCACTAAGTAACCAGATCCAGCAGTGGCTTTGGTAATTCTTGTGTTAATAGTGGTAAGATTTCTGTAACAACTCAATGCTTTGTGAAAATACCTGTTACTGGTCCTGCTAAAACTCCAGGCTTCATAATTGAAAGACTGCTAAATTTTAGCTAGAAGTTATTGCAAATAAAGATCTGACCTATTTTTTTCATTGAGGTTCATAGACACCAAGTTCAGAACTTCTTCACTAGGCGCTGATTAACTTTCAGCCCCTCTGTTAGTGGGAACTTGTATGTATCGTGTTTTTCCTTCCTCGGTTGATGGCAGTGGTGACAAGGAAATAATGACAGTGCAGATAGGGAACTCAAAGCCTGGCAGTGTGGGGTCATTGTGGGGTGAGGGATATAGCCATAGCCACTTGGGAGTCCGGTCTTGCCCGAGTTGTTATGGCTCCAAATGGATGAGGGGCAGTTGTATCTTGTGTATGCTGTTTAAGAAGACGTGAGAGTGGAAAAAGTTCAGGCTGGACATTGTTAGAATCAACACGTCAGGGCTGGGGGCCCTTGGTGGGAGAGCCAACAAGCCTGCAGAGGCTGGCGTGAGGCTGTGACCCTGCTGGGTCCTGCTTGCGGGGCCCCTGTCCTGGCCTGCGGTCTGCCCTCGGTGGACAGTAGCCCTTTGCTTCCGTTTGTCAGACCCTGCAGGTTTAGTTGTGCTTTCTGGAAACTTCACACAGAAGGCAGTGTGGTATTACAGCAAATGTGTTGTCTGACTTGTGATTTAAAACTCCAGGTGCTCTGAAGCTCTGGGGCTCTGAGGACGTGCCTCAGGGAAGGGGACAGAGCAGCTTCTTAATTCTACCTAAGATTTCTTTGAGAAACGAGCCTACTACCTATGAAGTTGAGAGACTGAGAGTCTGTGAGTTAGTAAAAATTTTAGATTCATTTTATTGTCTTAGGTCTTTATGTAAAATAATACGGTGCTGTCATCCCCACAGGTCAAGTGGCCAGGCCCTGCCTTCCCTCTCAGGGCGAGCTGCTCAGTGTGGGTTGCTAGTGCTCCTGTCTGCGGGAGACTGTTGCTGCTCAGGGCGATCCTGTCACCCAAAGGCCTTGTTACTTGGGTACCTCCCCCTCCACCAGCAGGGCAAGCCATCGGCGGATGGTAGCTTTACTCTGCGAGGCTGCACAGGGCAACTGGAAATGTGTATTGGAAATGCTATTTTACTGTTTGCCACCTGGCCTGATGTGGGAATACCTGGCTGTTTAAGCTAGGTTCTCAGGATGGCAGGGAGCAGGCTGACTTCAGGTATGGGGGTTTAGGATCTCACAGGAATAAAGAAAACAGGAATCTAGTGGGATCCCTGGGACCACCATATTGCTGGGCCTGTGAACAGTGGAAACACGCTTTGGGCTCTGGCAGGATCCCGCTGCCCACTGGGAGTCCTGACTTTCCCTGCCACGTGAGACTGGTGCTTTCCACTGTCTGCTCCTTCCTGCGTGCTGTCTCCCGGATAGCTTGGCCCCCACCCAGCTCTCCCTGCCCTGCCCACTTCCTTTTTCCCAGTACCCACCTCTGAGAGAGAGTGACCGAGCTCTCTTTCCCTGCATGTCACCTACCAGACACTGACCCCGGGGCTGGGGGCTGCACGGCTGCCTGGGCCCAACAGTGGTGCCCAGGCAGGGGTGGCTTCTGCCATCTGCACAAGGCCCCTTTCAGCAGGGCCTGCAGGTGGGCTTGGGTCACCTAGAAGGGCTGTGGGTTGGTAGGTTCTGTGATTGCAGTTTCCAGAAGAGTGCTGTAAAAGCATCGCCTATCTGAGAGCTTGGTAAGCTCTTAATATCTTTTGTTGCATGTTGTCTGAGACATTTAATGAAGATTTGCATTTTTTTGCATTAACGAAATTAGGAATTTAACTTTGCAGGAGAAAGGAATGTAATAAACATTAAATTGCCAGACTTTACATTTCTTTTAAATTCTGTTACGTGTTTATGTACTTTTTTTCCTGAGATAGAGTCTTGCTTTGTTGTCCCCGGCTATAGTGCCATGGCATCATCATAGCTCACTGCAGCCTCAAACTCCTGGGCTCAAGCAGTCCTCCTGCCTCAGCCTCCTGAATAAGGGGACTATAGGTGCTCACCACCACACCTGGCTAATTTTTTCTATTTTTTTGGTTTTTTGGTAAAGGCAGGGTCTTGCTCTTGCTCTGGCTGGTCTGGAACTACTGAACTCAAGTGATCCTCCCACCTCAGTTGCCTAGAGTGCTAAGATTACAGGCGTGAGCCACCGCACCCAGCCTCCAATATTTTTTATTGTGGTTAAATACACATAACCAAATGTATGTTCTGTCTTAACCATGTTTCAGTGTACAGTAGAGTGGTATTAAGTTCATTCATGTTGTGCAACCATCACCACTATCCATCCCCAGAACTCTTTTCATCTTGTAAAACTGAATCCCCATACCCATTAAATACCAACTTCCCATTCACCCTCCTCCCAGCCCCGGCAACCTCCATTCTACTTCCTATCTCTATGAATTTGACTACTGTGGGGACCTCATGCAAGTAGAATTATACAGTATTTGTCATTTTGTAACTGACTTTGTTCACTTACCATAATGTCCTCATGGTGGTTGTGTCAGAATTTCCTTCCTTTTTAAGGCTGAGTAATGTTCCATTCAATGTCTATACCACATTTTGTGTATCTACCTGTCAATGGACACTTGAGTTTCTTCTACCTTTTGGCTATTGTGAATAATGCTGCTATGAGTGTAAGTGTACAAACATTTCTTCAAGACCCTGCTCTCAGTCCTTTTGGGTGCAGACTCAGAAGTAGAATTGCTGGGTCATATTGGAATTCTGTTTTTAATGTTTTGAGGATACATCATCCTGTTTTCTACAGCAGCTGCACCATTCTACTCCACCAGTGTGCACAGAGGGTCCGGTTTCTCCACATCCTCACCAGCACTTGTTTTTTTCTTGATAGTAGCCATCTTAATGGATGTGAAGTAGTATCTCTTAATAGTTTTGATTTGCATTTTCCTAGTGATTAGTTATGTTGAGCATTTTTTCACATGTTCATTGGCAATTCAGAGAAATACCTATTCAAGTCCTTTGCCCATTTTTGAATTGGGTTTACATGCATACATTTTTAACATGTTAACTAGTTAAGCTAGTTTGTTATATTTTTAGTTGGCTTTTTTTTTACACATATTTACATAATCTGCCATTTCTTTAAAAATTTAAGATCTCACACACTTTTGTGATTCTGGTTTTTTGTATTGTTCTATGGCCATGCCTGGTATTTCAGAACCTTTAGAGCATTTAGATTTTGATAATGTGTTTTGCCATCTTAAAGCTGACACTTTAAGATGCTTCTGACCCCCTAAGCAATGTGGGAAAGGGGCCCTTGTGTCAAAGGGTTAGAGTTCTTGTTTTTCATAAAACATATTCATCCTTAATGACAAGTGCATTATGAAAGGTTTGAGTGTCAGTGTTTAATGATGCCAATGATAGTCTTAAAGTTTTGATATGAGTTTAAATTTACCATCTGTAATAGGCCATCCAGCTCAAAGTCTATTAAAACAAATTGTAAAACCATTAAAATGCCTTTGTTAATAAAATTTTGCTTTGTGGATATATGTGGACATGTGGACCTTTGGGTTAGAAATCCTTTTTTGTACAGATTTTGTTTTACGGGATTTAATATCTGTAAATTTTCTTTGAATATTGAAGTTCCAATGCATCTCCCCAAACCTTGTTTGAAAAATAAAGTGATTTCTTGACAAATGTTTTCCTCGGAATGAGTAATTTATTGACCGAACAGCTCTCTGGGATGGGGGTGTGAAGGCCAGCGTTGAAGAGAGATGGACAAGCTGACTTGTGGTTTCTGAGCCACAATCGCCCAAATTTTTCACACACAAAATGAAAACTCACTGAACTATAGGGATAAACAAGTTCACTAACTATCCATAAAGGGTACCTCGTAGAAGGTATCTTTTTTACATGTAGAATTTTGGCAGTTTTCTTGGATACCTTGACAGCTTTCATAGGTGTGTTAATACACAGGTTTAGTTTGGAAAGGATCATCAACTAAATGTTTTTGGGAAGATTGGTATCAGAAAAGTCTAGAGTTACATACAGTGTGTTATCTCCAGCGCCTTTCTGGAGTCTCCAGGTTACCTTTTGCCCTATGCAGGTACTAGAACTGAAATGACCCTAGAATTTCCCACATTTCGATGGTAGTGGAATTGTGGGTGCTTGTTCATTACTCTGCTTTGGAGAGCAGCGGGGTGGCTGCTCTGCAAGAGGCGGTCCTTTGAAGGGGACAGGCTGCTTGGACTCATCACATGGACAGTGTCACCAAACTGAGTTAGCACATTTTAGATGGATTAAAGTATAGATTTTTAAAATATAAAATATAAATAAAATATAAAGATTTTTTTAAAGAAATAGCATCTCTTTGGAAAGCTATAATTTAGGCCAGGGGTTGGCAAACCACAGGTCTATGGGCCAAATCCACTGTGGCCTGTTTTTGTATGGCACTAGGACTAAGAATGGTATGTATATACGTTTTTATTTTTTTAAAGAGCTATAAAGAAAGAATAAGAAGAATATGTAATAGACTATGTGGCCCAAAAACCTAAGATATTTACTATCTGGCCCTTTGTACAGAAAAAGTTTGCTGGTCAACCCTTAACCCTAACCCCCCCAGTTCTTAATTGAAACAAATCAGAGTTGGTCTGGATCTAAATGGAATGAAATAGCATAGCTGTTGGGGAAATATGAACAACAGATGGGTAATAGGTAAGATACTCTTCCTCAGTGGACTCACACCTAGCTGTGATTGGTGTACTGTGTTGTCTATGTAAAAATAATCCCTGAAGAGATAGCTCTTAAAGCATCAGTAGAATTATAAAGGAATACTTATAAATAAATCCTAAAGTCTGCTTTAGTGACTGGTTCCCGTTGAGCGCTGGGAAGCCTGCTCTCCTGATGAAGTCAGTGTGGAGGGTCATGTTCTTCCCTGTGGCTTCTGGGCCTCACCCAGAGCAGTGGTGCTGAGCTGTCCCAGAACCCTGGGAAGCCGGGCGGCCCTTGGTCAGGGCTGGTCAGCGCCTGCAGGCTGGGGGGAGGGGGGGCCCTGGGTGAGGGCCTCTCTTTGGCTTCTCAGGGCTTCATTCTTTGTAGAATCTCCCTCCCCTGTATTTTTTGTTCATGTCTCTTTTAGAGTTTCTTCTGTAAAAGGAATGAAAAAAAGGAGACTGAATAATCCCCAACTCTTTTTTCAGTGCTTTTGTGTTAGCTTTCTCATGGGCCTTTTGACTGGTCAGGATGTTTGGCTAACTTTCCTGAGCATGTCCTTCACTTATTTAAACGTATATTTCTGCTTCGATTTTGATGTTAGCCCTCTGTATCTTAAGAACATCATCAGTATCTATTTTAGACTTTAAAAGTCTCTCCAATTTTATGTATTTTTTTTTATTTAAAAAAATTATTCTATCTGAATTTTGTGTTTTTTGTTTGTTTGTTTGTTTTTGAGACAGAGTCTCACTCTGTTGCCCAGGCTAGAGTGAGTGCTGTGGCGTCAGCCTAGCTCACAGCAACCTCAGACTCCTGGGCTCAAGCGATCCTCCTGCCTCAGCCTCCCGAGTAGCTGGGACTACAGGCATGCGCCACCATGCCCGGCTAATTTTTTCTATATATATTATTAGTTGGCCAATTAATTTCTTTCTACTTATAGTAGAGACGGGGTCTCGCTCTTGCTCAGGCTGGTTTTGAACTCCTGACCTCGAGCAATCTGCCCACCTCGGCCTCCCAGAGTGCTGGGATTACAGGCGTGAGCCACCGTGCCCGGCCTCTATCTGAATTTTGTTCCAAGCAGAGAATTCAGTTGTTGGATTTGTTTCTTTGGAGTAGAATACATATTATGGGATCTTCCCAGTACCTCTCCCTTCAAAGCTTAAAATGTTTTTCTAATGTAATTTTCTCATATAATATAATATTGAAAGTGACATAGTACAAACAAAACATTTTTTTTTTTTTTTTTTTGAGACAGAGTCTCACTTTATTGCCCAGGCTAGAGTGAGTGCCGTGGCGTCAGCCTAGCTCACAGCAACCTCAAACTCCTGGACTCAAGCAATCCTGCTGCCTCAGCCTCCCGAGTAGCTGGGACTACAGGCATGCGCCACCATGCCCGGCTAATTTTTTCTCTATATATTAGTTGGCCAATTAATTTCTTTCTATTTATAGTAGAGATGGGGTCTGGCTCTTGCTCAGGCTGGTCTCGAACTCCTGAGCTCAAATGATCCGCCCACCTTGGCCTCCCAGAGAGCTAGGATTACAGGCTTGAGCCACCGCGCCCGGCC